>JAMKCH010029245.1:0-27935 GCA_023653785.1 Ophioderma brevispina
AATTACAATGTATATTTTTATCAATGTCTTATCATCAATTCTCATTACTTACATCCTGAATGAAATAGTATATATTTTTTTTGTCCTATAGTCGGTACCATGCTATAACGTGAAATACCTGTATCCTCGTCGGCATATAACAGAACAATACCCTCACCAAGAATGACTACAATCCCTACGCCAGATGCAACGCCAACTAATGTTCCATTAACAACTCCTCCTACAAGAGAAGATCAAATTGACTAAACCTTCATATTTATATCTATATTATAAAACGTCTTACACTATCTTAAACGCATATTATCCCACCAGGAATTGAACGTGGATGTTCCACAAAGTGCATGCACTTGTTTCTGCATAATAATAAGTCACGAATGCCACACACGATTTAAAAGCTTTACTTTTAAACCCTAAATCCTTAACTTTGATCGGACCCTAAATTTTACCCTATTTCCTATCCTAAGCTTGGTCATTCTTAATCCTTACTCCTACTCTTCACAGGTTGGAAACCACATTAGAAAATCCATTGAATCCTCCCAGTCAAAACACCCAACCTTAACGCCTGGATTACTAAGATCTAACGTCACAGGCTATGCAAAACATTTGCAGCCCAATCAGGGATAAAAGTGAACGTCTATGTCATTGCCAGCCCGAGGTCTCTTACCGGACATTCGCTACTCCTGATAAATGCCATCATCAGACCCTTGTCGTCTGTTCAAATCGTGTTCAAAAATATTAACTTTCCACTTCGTATCTATGGAACCGTCGCCGTTTTGTTTGTTTTGTTGTCCGCTCATCGACTATATGCCACCTCCCTTGTGTACAGTCTGGCGCACTTGTGACCTTTAAAAGCCTGCAGCGTATGCAAAATAAAGCAGCGCGTCTTGACTTTGCCTCCGACCTATTGGCGCGCCTCATTGGCTTCCTTTAAACCAATTATTTTAAAATGATTTTACTTTGTTTTCAAATGTGTTCCATGATCTTGTTCCTCATTCTTCTTTGTCTTTCTATCGCGTTCTGTTCTGCTACGGACTTTATGTTACGATTGTCATGCCTCCTGCAACATTCCAATTAATCCCATCAAAGGTGGGGCTTACCCACTGCTAACAATTGTTGTCACTGAGAGTAACTCAAGAATGAAGAAAATCCTCCTCACCTGGAGGATCCCAGACTCATCCATTGTTATGTCCATTATTCACATGCTGTTTAGTTGCATTTCCTAATTTAGTTACGTTGGTATTATGTGGGATTCCGATGCTCTCTGGCCTGACTTCTTATCTAGTTTTGCGCCCTCTTGGTGGATCATGTTTTTGGTTCGTGACGTGTGCATAAAAGTTTGCCATTCTTGAAGATAATGAGGAGTTGGCCGTGGAGTTTTACAGTTGTTTTTAATATTTTACCATCATTAACTTCATGACAGAATCATCATGAAGTGATTAAGCAACATAATAAATCGTTATCTATACAGCAAGATCGAAGAGTTGTAACCCGGTAAATAACATGTAGAAACTGAAACAAAGCTGAGTTTTTGGGTGAGTTCTTTGATGCGTGTTCAAATTCTGCTAACCCGCACCGAGTCAACTCCTCAAGAGGGACACAAAGGACCCTCATTCTAAGTAAACCAACTAGATCGTTTTGCGAAAAGTCCATCCATGGTAACGTATAATAAGTAAGCAAGTTACATGTATCATGTAATGATAATTATAAGCTTATAGACTCTTCCAATGTGGGCAAAATCGCCATTTAAGCACCGCGTACATATTGCTCCCATATAGTGCTGCAAAAAAGGGTACAACGTAGCCTGTCATAGACTGCACGTTCGAATCAGTATCCCTCACCGTGCTGCAAATAGGAACCAATATATGGCGTGCCGTGAAACTACAGAACTAGCATATGAGTACCAGAAGCTCTAGAAGTAATGGTTAAAAGGAGCCTGGGGGATGCAGTTCTGTGAGTAGTTAGTTCGGTAATTCAAATTAGAGGCTGAGCCAAACATGGAGAACTTGATCGTGCTGAAGCATTAAAGAAAAGGCAAGCATTGGCGAGAGAGATGGAGGAAATGAAGTGGAAAGGAAATGATGGAAGGTGAAATCGAATTGGAAAGTAGCAAGACAAGATATTCAGTGCAATGAACCAGTCGAAAGAGGATTGAGATATTCATCTTGTTGGGGGGAAGAGGGGTTGTCTGTGGCGCCAATCATATAAACATGGTGAAGAAATAGAAAAGTGGGTGAGTCAGTGCAGCAGCAATCCAACAATGAGAGTGGTTTGAAGATGGGGGCTTGTTACCATTAAAGAACAAGATAATAAATGCACTCAAAAAGGCTAATGATGCAAAACAATGAAGAGTCACTTTTACCGGGGGAAAACTTGAGCAAAATATCGCCACAGCACACACATAGTCATGGGGGGACAGACACACAAAGGCAGAGTGACAGCAAAAATTGCAAGCAGTTTCAGCAAATTAGTGCAAAACAAGGTCAATAGCAACAAGAAGCACGACAACAAGGTCAATTGCAACAAGAGCAAGGACAACAAGGTCAATTGCAACAACAAGCAGCAAGACAAACCAGTGTCAATTGCAACCAAAAGTAAGCAAAGAAAACAAGGAAATTTGCAACAAGCGAAAATTGCAACAAAAAAGCAAAACATAACAAGGCAATTGCAACAAGAAGCAAGACAACATTTACAAGGTCAATTGCAACAGGTAGCAAGACAACAAGGACAAGTTTGCAACAAGAAGCAAGACACAAGGACAAATGGAACAAGAAGCCAAGACCAACGGTCAATTTCAACAAGAAGCAAGGAAAAACAAGGGTTCATTGCAACAGGAAGCAAGACAACAAGGTCAATTGCAAACAAGGAGCAAGACAACAAGGTCAATTGCAACAAGAAGCAAGACAACATTTACAAGGTCAATTGCAACAGGTAGCAAGACAACAAGGTCAATTGCAACAACAAGAAAGACAACAAGGTACATTGCAAACACCAAGCAAGACAACAAGGACAATTGCAACATGAAGCAAGACAAACAAGGTTCAAGTGCAACCAAGAACAAGACAAACATTTTTACAAAGGTCAATTGCAACAAGTAGCAAGACAACAAGGACAATTGCAACAAGCAGCAAGACACCAAGTCAATTGCACCAAGAAGCAAGACAACAAGGTCAATTGCAACAAGAAGCAAGACAACAAGGTCAATTGCACCATGAAGCAAGACAACAAGGACAATTGCAACAAGAAGCAAGACAACAAGGTCAATTGCAACAAAAGCAAGACAACAAGGTCAATTGCAACAACAAGCAAGACAACAAGGTCAATTGCAACAAATAGCAAGACAACAAGGACAATTGCAACAAGAAGCAAGACAAGGTCAATTGCAACAAGCAGCAAGACAACAAGGTCAATTGCAACAAGAAGCAAGACAACAAGGTCAATTGCAACAAGTAGCAAGACAACAAGGACAATTGCAACATGAAGCAAGACAACAAGGACAATTGCAACAAGGACATTGCAACAAGAAGCAAGACACAAGTTCAATTGCAACAAGAAGCAAGACAACAAGGTCAATTGCAACAGGTAGCAAGACAACAAGGACAATTGCAACAAGAAGCAAGACAACAAGTCAATTGCAACAAGAAGCAAGACAAGGTCAATTGCAACAAAAGCAAGACAACAAGGACAATTGCAACAAGAAGCAAGACAAGGTCAATTGCAACAAGCAAGACAACAAGGTCAATTGCAACAAGAAGTGCAATTTTGGCAACAAGGACAGTTCAAACAAGAAGCAATATGGCGTCGAAGACAAAACAGAAAAAGTAGAGAAAGATTATCCACTCCTCTGTCAACTATACTACTGAAGAAGCTAATGTAGTAGTCAAGAGCTGTCTACATTATAAGGATCCTGATGAGGGATATCACAAAGTCAAAGACATGTTGAAGAGAAGATTTGGAGATCCACGTAAGATAGCCCAGTTGGTACTGAAAAAGGCACTTAGTTGGTCGGAAATCAAAGAACATGATTCTGAAGGTTTGCGAAAATTCTCCATGTTCTTAATAGAAGCAGAGAACACCATGCGTAGTGTAGATGGTTTGATTGAGCTTAATCACACTACTAGTCTACAAACCCTTATGCAAAAACTTCCATATAGACTTAGAGGTTATGGAGGAACCAGGTCTACGAGTTGGAAGAGGTGAAGGGAGAGACCGTGAACTTCTCAATTCACACTGTTGTGTTGCCACCCAAACTACAATAATGGTCAACCCATCGTTCTTGGCAATACAATCGCCAAGAGGGGATGAGAAGAATAACAAGAATACCAAGAAGCCGCTAAGGAATACTCAAAGGAGTTTTTTGCTGCAGGTGTGAAGCCAGTTGCACAGTCATCAGATGAGCATGAAAAGTCAAAAGGGAAACCCAAGATCACCAGCACTGAACCGCCGTGCACATATTGTGATAGCAAGGTGCATGCTTTGGAGTCCTGTACTAAGCTAGCCTTTTATCAAGGCTTTGATATTTATTCAATATTGTGTGATTCCGCCCCCCTCTGGACCGCTCAAAGTTGAGTCGTAATCAAAGCCTTTTTCGCAAATATTCCCTTTTCTTTGTGACACTCAGTGATTTTCGGGATTTTCCTATTTCTTCCTTCCGAAACTATAGCGATCGCTGATTGGTCAATGATGATGTCATCGTTCGCTTAAAATAGTTCCCAGAATACGAGTTTATTGGAACTGATCATAACGCCAATCGGCTTGTTGGGTTTTTTGGTAACCGATTCAAAACAACCCAGTGGAATGTAAAATGTTGCTGCTGCGAAAACGGCCCGGTGAAAATCATGGTGGAATTACAATCGTTTTGTCACTGTGTAGGATCCCCGGTGTAGGATTATTCGAGCTAGCCTGATAGAACTACGTACTGTGCTGAGTATGAGCGTATTTGAAGATACGGCTAGTGTACTGATGTGCTACGTTTCTACTATTAATGTGAATTACAGTCATTGTAGTGAACGATTTTGTATTGTACACGTATTTGCTATTGGCATCGGTTCAGCCATCCATTCGGGACCTGAAAGTTAAGCTTCTTACTTGTGACAGTATGTTGGAGGTGCCTTGTCAATTTGTCATGGTAAGTTCCCGAGGTAAGTTCTTGTCTAGACTAGGAGGTGAGGTTTTTTTAGTTTAGGGCCCCCTAAATTCTTGGCATGAATTTGTGAACTAGGCTTTATTTCTGGCTTGATTGAATTTTGAGATGTTCGCCAACATCACATTTGCGTGGCATGAGGCATGATGCGGGTCAGGATTTCATCATTTTAATTAAATGTTCAAAATCACTTTCCCTGGTTTGTGAAACCGAGAGTCACCACGTCTACTCCGAGAAAATTCTCCAATTTCTGTTTCAGGTTCTGCCTTGTCAGGCTTCACCGGTCTGTCTCAGATTTTCTCAGATTTGAAGACGATAGTGGAACATGACCCAATACATTTCCTGATTAAGCGGCGGCGGCCCCAACTTTTACTGGGGACTTTTATGTTCTGCAGAGCTGGGGCTACCAACCCCATCTCCATCTGCCATCTCACATACCGTAGGGACTCACTCGCACTCGCAGCTGTCAAGAACTTCGTCGAGTGACATTTTGTTTTGAATCGTATGCTAATTAGGCCGTGCAAAAATCGACATGGTAATTTTTGCGGGCGACGTCATCGATATTGACAAGTATCTGAAAACGTTGTCATCGATGAAATTTGGGCGGTGCTTACGACGACGACATACTTTGATTGACACATTATGCTTGCACAGGAAAATACAATTTGCGCAAAGACGCCTCGCTTCGCTCGGCCATCACGCCTTCGGCGCCCGACACGCGCCTTCTGCGCGCTCGGTTTGGTGGATAAAAATGCAAAGACTAGTACTAAGCTTTAAGGCGCGATCATTGATGAACGTTAAAAATTCGTGGCGAGAAATGGGTGTTTGCTTTGGATGCCTAAAGAAGGCAGTGATCTCAGCAAAGACTGTAAAAGGAGACTAGAGTGTAAGGTAGTAAATGTCGACAGCCCACAGTTTCTCACTAGGATCAACACAAAACAAAGTACCACACCAACAAGAAAAATGCTAAGAGATACAGAGTGGGCATTAGGCCAACATAGTGGGCATATAGGCGCCGGAGATGAAACTTGCCAGAACATTATTCCGGTTATAATACGAGCTAAGGATACCGGTATAGCGGTGGAAACTTATGCCTATCTCGATGAAGGCAGTGACGCAGTATTCTGCACCACACAAAAATTGCAAAAGAAACTTGCTGTGAAAGGAAGGAAAACCAGTGTTGAAATCCAAACAATAACAGGTAGCATTAGCATGGAGAGTCAAATACTACAAAATTTGGAGGTTCTGGACCTGGAAGTAAATGCTATTCAACTCCCAACAGTGTACGTGCAGGACACAATACCTGCAGATCGCAGCTGCAGAGTCAAAGGGGGATTTGGAAAGATGGCCGTACTTGGCAAGGATTAATATACACGATTTAGACCGTGAGCCAGAGGAATTGCATTCTCATTGGTAACAGCGTGCCCCAAGTCCGCAAAATGAGCCATGGGAAGTAATCAACAGTGACAATGAGGGCCCCTATGCAACTAGGACCCTCCTAGGATGGGCAGTCCATGGTGTGAGAAGAGAAAATACATGTAGTACAAAGAAAGTGGAATAGGATTAAGATTGAAGTGTTGAAGATCATTTTGAAAGGTTATCTAAATGGAGTTCATGGAAAGATTTTCAGATGAAGGCCGGGAATGAGTATACAGGACAGAAAATTTCTGGACAATGTCTCCACATCTTTGAAGAGTGTTGATGGTCACTTCATGATTGACCTGCCCCTAGTTGATTCACAAGTGAAGTTTCCCAATAATTTGACTCAGGCAAAACAACGGGCTGCACACCTGAAGAAAAGGATGTCAAGGGATTCCATATTTCGGGAAGACTACATCAAGGCTATGGACACCACCTTTGAGAAGGGCTACGCTGAGCCGGTTGTAAAAGGAGAAAGTGAAGGAGTAGACGGGAAGATATGGTACATTCCCCACCATGGGGTGTACCACCCCCAGAAGAAGAAGTTGATGGTGGTGTTTGATTGTGCCGCAGTCTATGGTGGTAAATCACTCAACAAGGAACTTTACCAAGGACCAGATTTGACTAACACACTAGTGGGTGTGCTCTTGCGATTTAGGAAAGAGCAGATAGCTCTCTCAGCAGACATCGAAGGGATGTTTAATCAGGTCTGGGTGCCTCCTAAGGATAGAGATCTGCTTAGATTCCTATGGTGGGAAAATGGAGATCTTACTCAGCCACTTTGCGAGTATCGAATGAAGACTCATCTGTTTGGTGCGACATCCTCCCCAGCTTGCGCAAATTTTGCATTAAGGTGCACAGCAGATAGGAGCGAGAGCAAATATGGAAAGGAAGTAGCCGATACAATCCGCCATAATTTTTACGTAGATGACTGCCTGGTATCAGTAGAATTAGAGGATGGAGCCATAAAGTTATCTGAAGAATTGAGGCAAGCCTGTGCTACAGGTGGATTTCGCCTAACCAAGTGGACATCAAATAACCACAAAGTGTTGCAGTCAATACCAGAACAAGAGAAGGCAAGTGATTCAAAGATGATGGATGGTCAAGAAAGTATACCAGCAGGAAGGTACTGGGAGTGCTGTGGTCACCTGAGAGTGAACGATTTGGATTCAAGATTGACTTAAAACAGAATGCTCTCACAAGGCGAGGCATGCTGTCTACAGTATCTTCCTTGTATGACCCTCTGGGTTTTGTGTGCCCAGTGCTGTGACTGCAAAGCAGATGTTACAAGAACTATGCAAATTGAAACTCTGTTGGGATGAACCAATTCCACATGAAATGAGAATTCGCTGGGAGAAATGGCTGCATGACTTTCCAAAACTATCAGATTTCACGGTTGTTTGAACGATGTCTGAGACCAAAGCAGTGCAACAAGCACAGTGTTCAGATGCATCACTTCTCTGATGCGAGCAACAAAGGGTATGGCACCGTCAGCTATCTGAGGTTCGTGGATAACTACAATGTTGGACATGTGTCCTTTCTCATGGCCAAGGCCAGAGTAGCACCATTGAAAGATGTCAGCATCCCACGAATGGAGTTGCAAGCTGCTGCTATGATGGTGAGAATGAGCAGTATGCTAATTAGAGAACTACAGTTGGAGATAGCATCAGATCAGATATATTTTTTTGATCGGACAGTCAAACTGTCATCAAGTAAATCAACAATGACACTTCAAGATTCCATACTTTTGTTGCGAATCGCATTGCATTGATCCGAGATGGATCTGAACCTTCGCAGTGGAAGTATGTTGAGACATCCGCCAATCCTGCAGATTACTGCTCCAGAGGTCTCACCGTAGACAAATTCATCAAATGTGATAGATGGATTAATGGACCAGAATTTCTCTGTGGGCCTGAAGATCAGTGGCCACAGAAAATGTGTACCAATGTTGACCTATCCAAAGATCCTGAGGTAAAGAAGAAAACAAGAGTTGCAATGCGCATAGAATAATCTGATGGACCCCTGGATAAACTGTTGGAGTACTTCTCTTCATGGTACCGTCTTAGAGTGGCAGTTTCTTGGATCCTCAGAGTTAAGAAATATCTGCTCAACAAGTCAAAGAGCGAAAATTGCATGTACCAGAGCAGAGCAATCAAAAGCAGAAGCAGAAAGAAATCATGCATGAAAATGCACCAAGTAATGAGCAAAAAACCAGTAGAAATAATCACCCTACTTTAGCTGACCTACAGGAAGCAGAGAATGCAATCATAAAATGTGTCCAACAAAAGGCATTCCCAGAGGAAATACAGACCCTTAGAAACCTGCAAAGGAACACAGATGCTAAAGATCAATGTAGCATCAAAGCCACAAAACTGTTTAAAGAGGTCAAGTAGCCTTTCCAAGCTCAATCCAATCATGATGGATGGAACATTGAGAGTTGGTGGACGCTTAGCCAAATCAGCCTTACCTGAGGAAACTAAGTTTCCTGTGATTCTGCCTATGAAATCACGTGTCACTGATCTGATTTTAGAGGATATTCATCGCTCAGTTGGTCATAGCGGAAGAAATCACATGCTCGCAAGTCTCCACAAGAAATACTGGGTGATATCAGCCAACGCAGCCGCTAGAAGGATCATCCACCAATGCGTACCTTGTCGAAGAAATAAAGCCAAAGTTGGAGAACAGATTATGGCTGGCTTGCCAGCTGAAAGGCTTATACCTGAGGACCCCCCGTTTACTAGGGTGGGCGTAGACTATTTTGGACCTTTCGAGGTGAAGCGTGGCAGATCTCTAATTAAAAGGTATGGTGTGGTTTTTACATGCATGTCGTCAAGAGCCATACACCTGGAGATGGCAGACTCCTTGGACACAGATAGCTGCATCAATGCCCTAAGAAGATTCGTTGCTCGTAGAGGGCAAGTCAAGAAAATTATATCAGACAACGGGACGAACTTCGTTGGTGCTGAGAGGGAGCTAAGAATGGAGATAAGCAAGTGGAATCAGGCTAGAATCCAAGATTGTCTACTTCAGAAAGGTATCAATTGGAGATTCAATCCACCTGGTGGCTCCCATTTTGGGGGCGTGTGGGAGCGCCAAATCAGAACAATAAGGAAAGTCATGTTGTCGATTATGCAACAACAGCCACTAACAGATGATAGTCTGAACACGTTTTTCTGTGAAGTAGAAGCTATCGTGAACTCAAGGCCTATCACTACTGTGTCAGGTGACCCGGGGGATTTGGAGCCATTGACGCCAAATCATATCTTGCTTATGAAAGGGAAACCTGTTTTGCCTCCCATCTTGGCTGATGAAACTGGTCCTTATGCACGTAAGAGATGGAGGCAGGTTCAGTATCTTTCAGATTTATTCTGGAAGAGATGGAGTAGAGAGTATCTTGCACAACTACAGGAGCGTCAGAAATGGCTAAGACCAAAGATCAATATCAAAATTGGTGACATTGTGCTTGTAATTGATAGATCCAAACCCCGTAATGTGTGGCCAATGGGAAGAGTCACAGCAACCATGCCAGACAACAATGGCCTGGTCCGGCAAGTTGAAGTGAAGACAAAGTCAACAACATTGGTAAGACCAATTACAAAATTATGTGTGTTGCTGGAAGCTGACCTACCTGTACAAACTGAAGAGTTGAAAACAGATAATCAACCAGCAGACACTCAAGATGAAGACATACCTAAGAAGACTCAAGAATCTACAAGATCCAAAAGACTTATAAAAACAGTTAAGCGTTTGGACCTGTAATCAAACAAGGAGTTTTACAAAGGAAAAGATTGCCTAACTTTACAGTTTGCTGTTAATTATGACATAGGCGCCAGTGTATCCAGAAATTTGAGGAGGAAACTAGTCCCAGGACAAAAAAACAATTGTCAAGGGAGCCAATATGTGAAAGCCAGTTTACCAAAATTTGAGTGTGGGAAATCAAGCAACTGTGACTGCCAAAGGACACTTTGGGGTACTGCTGCGCCGAAATACCGGCTTATGCCGAAACGCCCGGTCTTTCGGCAGATGACCTTGCCGTACGGCAGGGGTATCTGCCCAAACGCCCGGCGTTTCGGCAATTATTCATGCCGAAAATGCGGGATACGTCATAACCCTGCCGAACGCAGGGTAATTGCGATTAAACAATGGGGTTTTTATCCCATAGTTCGGCACAGAGGGATCATTATTACAGCGTGCGGTTGTTGGATGAACTAAGTTCTTATGTTATTGGCGTACGGACACAGGATGACACGAAATAGGTGTTCAGTGACTCAGCTCGTACGGCAGGCTAAGATTAGCTTTAAAGTAATAATTTTAGGGCCCGTTCATTATTTACAGGGAGGGGTCGCAGGAATTGAAAGATGCGTTGGAAAATTGCGTAACCCCCAATGTAAGTTACATAGGCCCTATTGCATGAACCCACACACCACCACACACACACAATTAGGTACATCATATGATTTAGGCCTACTGCTGATATGCAGATAGGTGCTTGGTTACTGAATAATAAATTTAACATGACCCCCCCCCTATTTTTCAATTAGAAAACCGGGTAGAAAATGCCAATATTTGTACTCACGCACCGGACCCTAAAAAACCAAACCCTAACCTAATTCTTAACCTAAATCTTAACTCCAGCGTTTCCTATAGGCCCTCTAAATCCATCTAAAAAACTAACCGGGTTGCATCCAGATAAATTAATAAAGGGAACCTTTGCAATGGGAGCCATATTGTATATACATTTGTTCCGAATTCGTGCTACCTTGCTAAACGAACGTGGGAATTCTTCTTCATGGGTCTATGTTAGAGCTTATGTGGGTGCTTTGGCGTTACAAGATCGTATCTACGTCTACTATACATACAGGATTGTTCCTAAATGCCAAAAAGTCTGATTTTTAATGAGTTTCATGTAATTGTCCATAAAATCACGAAAAATGGGTAAACATGTGCTCTACACATCAACAGCATAGTTATTTTCACTTTACCCTTTCTACTCTGCCTAATGCCCGTGGTACTTCGCGTTCTGAGAGGAGGGAACTTCGGCAGTCGGTATTCGGCACCGGGTGTTTCGGCACAACAGTACGGCACAGGACCTCCTAGAGGCAGCCTCGTGAGAGGCAGTGGATCCCCCCTCCCCTTCCGTAGATTCGGGGGCGGTGTATGGGCAAGCACCGGGTACCCCCTTAGCCTCCCGGCCTGGGTCATGGCGAAGATGTAAATAAGTAGTGATTTTTAAGATTTGCAAGCAAAGAGTTTGGCAGTCAATGGTCACGGACAATTTTTTTTATGTGTACACATTCCCACATTTACCAGTCAAGTCGTCTTGTCAAGTCATCAGTCACCTCATCAAGTCAACCAGTCATCTGTTCAAGTTAAGTCACGCGTTAAGTTGCAGCGAGAGATTTCAAATTACAGGTGTCCGAAAAAATTGACAATTCTGGTTTTGGCACTGGTGTGGAGCTTTATATCACAAATCTCACCATCAGTACGGATTAAGCTGAGAACTTTTTATTTTTTTTATTTTTTTTATTTTTTTTATTTTTTGTAGGAGCAAATACAAAATTCAGCCTATGGTTTTCTTATTGAAATATAGCTTGCAAAAATCACCCTTTTTTTTGACTTTCAACGACATTTCTTACACAATACATGGTGAGAGATCCTTTTGTGATTGTCTAATCATAATGAAATTCACTACATATGACACCTTACATGGATGTCTCAAATCTCTCGTTGCACCTTTAATTGGCTAAGAAATATAGCATTGTCATGACTGTACCCAGGCAATGTATCCAGTCAACATACGATCCTGCTATGATGACTTGTGAAAATTAGGCAGAATAAAGCCTCTTGTTAGCGTGAAAATCTACATGGAAATTGGAAGTTAAGCAGATCTCTTAACCTAATGCAGGCACGCTTATCTTGCTAACTTCAAGATTAAGCTAAAATGGATACAGAAGTTTGGGTGCAATGGTAGAACTGCAATGTAATCAGATGAGTAACTACCATCTACCATTGCACGAAGAGTCAGAAGTTTGGGTGCATTGGCCGACTCTGCTATGTAATTACTAATCAGATGAGGAACTACCATCTGCCATTGCACGAAGATCACCATGGAGTTTTATCTAGAACTTTAGTGATTTCAAATTGTTGGCAATGTTTTTCAGCAATTTTTCTTGGACATTAGTGCTGAATAACTGTTCGTCAAAAAAAAAAAGACCTGTTTAAGAACCTGATTAATACAGGTTACTGTTCAGACTTTCACAAAACAAAATCAGGCATGTTCAAATACATTGAGACTTTTATTCCAATTTCTGGTTTATTCACAGATTCAAGATAATACAAGTGTACTATGGTATTTAGTACATGTCTTCAGGCCATGTAATTTTGCATTTGATTGTGAAATTGGTTAACCATTGTAAATTGTCTTTGAAACTTAAGGACTAGCAAATTGTCCTGATCTTTGTTTCATAGAGTTTTTTTAAAGCGAGTTGCTACTCATTATTTTAGAGTTCTCACTTTGAGTTAACAATATAGTCGATTTGATTGAAGTAAGTTAAATGGCACTTGATTAAACTAACGTTTGGTTAGGTAATTTATTTTGGCATCAATTAAGGCGCCGGAATGTTAGTGCCATTTCCTAAATTTAGTACTTGGTAATGATGGTGGGATTCCGATGCTCTCTGGCCTGACTTCTTGTCTGGTTTTGCGCCCTCTTGTGACCTGTTTTTGGTTTGTGACGTGTGCATAAAAGTTTGCCATTCTTGAAGATAATGAAAAAGTTTGGCCGTGGAGTTATACAGTTGTTTTACCATCATTAACTTCATGACAGAATTCATCAGGAAGTGATTAAGCAACAATAATTAAATAAGTTATCTATAAAGTCAAGATCGAAGAGTGTAACCAAGGTAAATAACATGTAGAGAACTGAAACAACGATGAGTTTTGGAGTGAGTTCTTTGATGCGTTTCAAAATTCTGCTAACCCGAGTCAACTGCTCAAGGAGGACAAAAGGACCCTACACATGCTTAAGAAAGCAGATGCATGCAAGTGCGTGTTACGAAAATCATTTAAGAATGATGATCTTTGATCAGTGAAACTTGAATATTGGGCCTACAAGATTTTAAAGGTCCCAGGAAATGAGATGATAAACCTACTCCAAAACCGTTATATGGGCCATTCCATTCCCAATAAACGGCCAAAAAAAGAATTACTACCGTGACATCATTAGGGAAACTAGTTATTTTCAGTCAGTGTCATGACAGATTTACACCAGTCACCTGGAAGTTTGTTCTAGTACTCTCTGAAAAATCAATGGTACCAACATGATGTCATCACCACCCAAATATTGAATCTTTGGCCCTCCTTGTACACTGACAACACACACATCCAATTCTATTTCTATTTGCATTTCCTGGGACCTTTAAACATGTGTGGTAGGGCGGGTTTGACAGGGGAAATCCCGTAGGATTGTAATATTATTATTGACTCTCTCGCAAGAATTTCATTGTCGACTACAAGGAATAGTGTCCTATTTAAAACCTAACTCGTGATTTTATGAATGATGTGCACTGAATGAAACACTGGGCCATAATTTAAACACCCGTTTGTCTTCTCTAATCATCTTCCCCTACACTAGAACAATATCGACCCATGTTTATATACATCTCTGGGCAATCAGGTTACGTTCAGCAAGGTCCGCTGAAAACTGCATGGTTCTTCAAGCACGGGGCACGGTACAGATGCTACACTTGTCTGAGGATCTGATTCACACCCGTTATATCAATAATTAAATTAATTCCATTATCATCGAACAGACATAAGCGACGAGGTGCATTTTGTTGTTGTTGCACTTTCCTTCGATAAGAAAGTCAAGGTATTTTAAGCAATTTTAAATTCCGATAGTATGACTGGATTTATCTTTCCTTTTTGTTTTATGTATGTTTAGTTTGTTTGTTTGTTTGTTTTGGTTGGTTTGCTGGTTATTTGGTTGGTTTCCTAAAGTATTTCGATTGTTTTTGTGGTTTTTTTTACTTTAATTTTTTTTTCAGAAAACACTTGACTGATCATTGCATATTTCAATACAAAAACAACCCTCCCACCACACAACCACAAAGTAACCGCGAGCGAGAGAGCGAGAGAGCGCGGCTAACTTGCTATCACACACCACGCGCGCGCTCGCGCCCGCAGCACACACACTTTTTCGCGTCATACCTGGTGACACAGTGGTCGGCATTGGTATCGAAGTTGTGGACACTTGTAATTTTCGCCAATCACACTTTGCCCGTTAGTTGTCTTCACTTCACACGATATCGGTCAGATCTAATCCGTTTAAGGCCAAATTTAAAATACAATACCACGTTGGGTATTGGTCTACCAACCCTGAAGCTACCAGCATTTGAACTTTGTTTCTTTGATAATATCCCTGTTGAATACAAAACGATATTTCGAAGCAGGTAACACTTTTTTGGAAAGCTCTACAAGCCCAGGTCAATAACTATTAAAGGGTACCCACCACCATTGCACGCGCATAGACTTTGTATGGTAAAAATGATGGTCAGAATAATGGCATAACTCGATTTAACCTTTCGTTTTGGAAAATATGGATTATATGATTACAACCAGTAGAGATTTCTCTATTAACATATCAAAAATTGAGGATAAACAATTAGGTTAGATTTTAGATATTGTACTGATATTGACAGATTGCCGTATTTTCGCGGGTTCACTTCCGACTCTTAACCTCGCAGGCGCCTTGTGTGGTTATACGCCGACACACTTAAGATTTCATTAAAATTCGATGTTTTCTTTTCAAAATTGGGGTCAGTATACATTAACTCCTATCTGTTAAAATCAAATTTGTCAACAAATCACAGACTTACTAAAAGTTATCTATAAAGTCATCGAAGAGTGTACCAAGGTAATAACATGTAGCGAACTGAAAAAACGACGGTTTGGGTGAGTTCTTTGATGCGTTAAAATTCTGCTAACCCGGTCCAATCTCAAGGAGGGACAAAAGGCCCTACACATGCTTAAGAAAGCAGATGCAGGCCAGTGCGTGTCGAAAAATCATTTAAGAAGATGATCTTTGATACCCACCGTGGAAAACTTGAATAGCTGGGCCAACAAGATTTAAAGGTCCCAGGAAATGAGATGGATGATAATAAACATACTCCAAATCTTTTAGGGGCCATTCCATTCCAATAAACGGCCAGAAAAAAGAAACTACCAGTGACATCATTAGGGAAAAACTATTGATTTTCAGTCAGTGTCATGACTAGACCTTTAACCCACCAGTCACCGGAATTTTCTGTAATCTCTGAAAAAATCAATGGTACCACAAATGATGTCATCACACAACCAAATATTGAATGCTTTATGAGTCCCTCCTTGTACACTTGACACACACACATCAATTCTATTATGATTTCCGGTGGACCCTTTCTCAACATGTCTTTCTCCGGTGGTAAGGGGGAGGGGTTGACAGGGAATATACCGTTTTTAGGATACGCGGATTGTAGTTCATAAGTATTATTGAACTCTCTCGCCAGAAATCCCCCAAACGCGCTACCTTAGAAGACAGGAATTTCATTGTCTCGGCACTACAAGGAATAGTGTCATAGTTTAAAACATAACTCGGTTGTTTTGTTTTATGATGATGTGCAATGAATGAAATCACTGGGCATATTTTACAACCCGTTGTCTTCTTATAATATTGTCCATACACTGGAAATTCGACCCAATGGTGAAGACATCGGGAATCAGGTACGTTCAGGCAAGGTCCCTGAGCTGAACTGCATGGTCTTCAAGCAAGGGCCCCCCCCACTGGACAGATGCCTACCATGGTTGAGGGATTGATTCACACCGTTAATATCAATAAGAAATTAATTCCATTATCATCGGCTCAGGACATTAAGACGAGGTGAATTTTGTGGTGTTGCACTTTCTTCGATAAGAAAGTCAAGGTATTTTAAGCAATATTTAATTCCGTTAGTAGTGGACTGGATTAATTTTCCTTTTGTTTTAGTATGTTAGTTTGTTTGTTTGTTTGTTTTGGTTGGTTGGATGGTTCGTTGGTTGGTTTCTAAAGTATGTTCGATTGTTTTTAGTGGTTTGTTTTACTTTATTTTTTTTTCAGAAAAACACTCTTGAATGTTTCATGCAAAGTTAATACCCCCTCCCAACCACACAAAACACACGCGCGACGCGAGGGAGAGGAGAGAGAGAGCCATAACTTTGCATCACACAAACGCGCGCGCTCGCGCCCGCAAACACACACTTTTCGCGTCATACCTGGTTGATGATGGATGAATGATGAAAAACCAGTTGGTCGGCCGTGGATCGAAGTGTGGACAACTTGTGTAATTCGCCACATCACACTTTGCCCGTTAGTGTCTGCACTTTCAACACGGATATCGTAGATCGAATACGGTTTAAGGCCGATTCCGATGCGTACAATACCACGTTGGGATTGTGGGAATTGGTTCTAACCCACTGAAGACTACAGCATTTGAACTTGTCTTGATAATTCTAACTGTTGAATACAAAACGTATTTCGAAGCGTATGTAACACTTTTTGGAAAGCTCTACAAGCAGGTCCATAACTATTAAAGGGTACACACCACCATGCACGCGCCATAGACTCTGTATGTAAAATGGTGGTCAGAATAATGGCTAGAACTCGAGGTACCTTCGTTGTTGGAAAATACGGATTATATGATTACAACCAGTGAGATTTCCTCTCATAACATATCAAAATGAGGATAAAATTAGGTTTTAGATTTTTAGGATTTTAATGATATTGACAGACAGATACCGTATTTTCGCGGGTTCACTTCCGACTATTAACCTCGCATGCGCTTGTGGTGTTTATACGGCGATCACACTTAGATTTCATTTAAAAATTTCGATGTTTCTTTTCCAAAAATTGTCAGATACATTCATCCGATCTGTTAAAAATCAAATTTGGTCAACAAAATCACAGAATTACTAAGAATAACTCACAATTTATACACAAAAGAGGTACTACAGTAGTGATAAACCTCGGACTGAATATAGGATTGTTTTCCACTTCTAATGTGGTGGTACCTGTAAGAGGCAAGAATTGGCAGCTTTAAGTACAAACTTTGTAATTTTCTTTTTGAGCAGAGGCCCTTCTCAGTAGTCATTCAAATTTCTGTTTTCAAATTGAGCTGTAGATTTTGAGATATGATAAAAAATGTAATTCGCTTATGCGCGAATTCTTATTTTAATCATTTTGCGGTTGATAGGCGGCGCTTTAGTTTCGTGTTTTTGCAAAAGCACAATTAACAAAATAAGCTCTGATAGGCCGAAAGTGACCTTCAACTTGTAAAGGTTTCATTTTTTTTATATAGATGTTTTTTGTTTGTAAAAAGTGGTGTCTGTGGACAACTTTTGTTCATTGTTAATACTTAAAAGTTTGTTTTTATGTCCGTGCCCGGTCACTACGGTACCTATATTACGCAATAGGCCTTATTCAGGCGATTTAATCAATAAGCCAAAAAGCGTGGACCTGTCCAACGCGACATGTTAACAATGATTTTAGAGTACTACATAGGTTGCCAGCAAACAAATCGCTTCAAACATAGTCAGAACCAAAACACTTCAGATTTTTAACAAGTAGCCTTGGACTGGTTTGTGTGATGGTGGGGTGGTGGGGGGGGCGGGCCAAATGGCTTATTTAAATGTGGAAATCTACAATTCTTTCTTGGTTTATGGTTTACTAGGCTAGGAGCAGACACAGGCAAGATCAGGTTAGATTACGACGTAGATCGTGCCAGGACTGCATTCCTTTGTAGCCTAATAGACGAGGCTAGCTGGCAAGGCTACTAAACGAGGCTAGGGCTAGATAGCTTTCTATAGCCTAGGCCTAGATACCCAATAGTCTAGTCTAGTCGAGGTAAGCTAGCCTAGCCTAGTTAGGCCAGTTAGTCATGCGTTTTTCCGTAATTTAAAAATATCGTCAGAACGAATACGAGCCCGTGCTGCTGTTCGCCCTCCTATTTTTTTCATCAAAAAAAACACTCGTGTCTAAGTGTAATCGTAGTCCAAAAAACTTACTACACTCTCCAAGCTAGCATGTTTGACACAATTTTAATCGTAATCACAAAATAGTAACCTAGATATGACCCGTAAAGACAGCGGGGAAACCGGTGTAAGAATTTGAGTAAAAGTTATCTAGATTTTTCACTGGAACTATTTACAGTTGTGCAACATGGATAAAATGATTTCAAAAACAGGCGGAATGAATTTTGCTATTTATTTGAATTATCCTCCTATATAGCACAGACCACGTTTATAACAGAAAATAAATACAGAATACCTTCAGTGAACAGTGACATCTAAAAAGATGCGAGCTGCACGACCAACCGTTTAGATCGCTACACGACAGAGAAAAAAACAGTTCAGTGCTCCAAACTCAGTCTGATAACTTTGTTGATGATACCTAGTCTTTTTCTCAAGGTACTGTGAATACGCAAACAAAACCACCGCAAAGCGCGCGGAACCCTCTTTTAAAGGGTACACACCACCATTGCACGCGCCATTAGCACTTTGTATGTAAAAATGATGGTTCAGAATAATTGGCTATACCTCGAGTTACCTCTCGTTTTGGAAAATACGGATTATATGAGTACAACCAGGAGAGATTTCTCATAAACCTTCAAAAATTGAGGATAAACAATTAAGGTTTAGATTTTTTTAGATATTTACTGATATTGACAGATGCTGTATTTTCGCGGGTTCACTACCGACTCTTAGCCTCGATGCGCTTGCGTGTTTATACGCCGATCAAACTTAGATTTCATTAAAATTTCGATGTTTTCTTTTCAAAATTGTCCGTATACATTCACCTCCGATCTGTTAAAATCAAATTTGGGCAACAAAATCACCGACTTACTAAGAATCATCTCACAATTATACAAAAGAGATACTACAGTCGTGATAAACCTCGGACTGATATGGCTGTTTCCACTCTAATAGTGGTGGGTACCATAATGTGGCATTTTGGAAAGAAGAAGTGTATATAAGGAGGTGTGAATGTGAATCCAAACACTGTTGTGGAGAATGGATCTGAACTTTCACCGCATGGGTAAACATTCTTGTTGAAAGTTTTAAAGTTATTCCCGTGGGTGCGCCATTATAAGTTCATTCATGGATAAATACCGGATGCACTGCGCGTTGGGATACCGATATAACGATCACCTTTGCCACAACTCAACGCTACTCACTGCCAAATCCAAGAAAGAAAACACTACACACACCACTTTCCGCTATCTGGGGCCTCCCTGATGAAGGAATATAATTCGTCCGAAAACTCGTCTTAATCTTATAGGATAGACAACTGGCGACGTCGCTGCTTTCCACCAATGTATATATAAAGGATTATATATAGATGAGATATATATATTAGTAGATATAGAGAGATATATATATATTAATTATATATAATATTATATATATATATATAGTGGGCCCCAATGCTGAGAAACCATATGGCATTTGGTCACATCGGATTTGTGTTGAATTTCAAGCCCCAAATATGATAATTAAAAACAAATGACGTATATTAGAAAGGAAAACTTTCTGTGCGTGTCAGCCATTACAGCACAATTATTCAGGTTTTGGTGTCTCCCGAACTTTTACATTGAGGTTTTGACACTGATACGATTAGTTTTCTAAAGGAGTTCTCCAAGCACTAACTAAAAAAGTGGATCTCAGCACCATCTTGTGGGTATGAAAACTCCATCAAACACTTATGGTTGTTTCATTCCCCCTATTACTTTTACTTTGAAAAACACATTAACAGTGTAATTTATATAATCTGCGAGAAAAATGTTTTTCAAACATTCCCAGCCCCAAAAACATATTGTCTATTGATCAAATATTTTGTGTATAAGAACAACATCATGCACAGTCCGAGAAAGTGAGAAAAGTTCAAACTTTTTCAAGAAATTGAAATATAGAAAGAAGCTATGTTGAAATCAATTTAGCAAGTACAAATAAATAAACTAAACATCCGTACGCCTTGAGTTGTTTCAGTTATCACTTCAACATTTTCCGTTGCCAGCTGACGTGCGGCTGACAAACTAAACACGTACTCTGTGATTGGGCTTCCAAAACCTTCAAAACCCGGTCCCAAGTTTTTTTATTTGTCATTGCGTGGTAACCTTGTTCGGCAACTAAGTCGAGTACCTGTCGTTGTAAATGAGTATGTGTAGTTGGTGATAGCCCCATTTCTTGTCCACAGATTGCTGATGTCCCTGTAAGGCTTTTACCAACGTAAGGATTTTCTTGCGCTAAGAACGTTTGAGGTATCGGGCACTTAGAATGTAATTTACACAAATGGTATAATCATTACGCAAGTAAACAAACAGAGAAGCAAACTAAAAGAGAAAACCATGTTATGTTGGGCTTCAAAAACAAAACATACTAATTATCTTGCGAAAACAAGTTTTAAATACGATTGTTTTGCCGGTTCTTAAAGCGATAGCCCGGCAACAACCTGATCATGGACATTATCGAGCAGCGTGACAAAAATAGACCGGTTAGAATTATAACACGCCCAAAATTCTCCGAGCTGAGGCTAAGAAAAGTCCCAAATCATGCGGTGACGTCATGATACGAACACGCATATGGGCAAGCCACGGCACCCTCGTGGCTTGCCATACCTGGTCATGGAACTAGGGCATCAAGGCCCTGGTTCTATCCCCACCCAAGATTCTTCTAGATTCTTCAAACACAGTGGTTCTCAAATATGCTCTAGCCAGAGATGGGTACAACTTCTGGCTGCTTCACTGAATTCCGCAAGATCCTTGTCTATGCATCGTTGCTCCAACAGTGGGCAAACCAAGAGATGTTCCATTGTCTGTGGACGTGCTGTTACAACCACAGGTAGTGTCCTGATCTGCTTCCAGTTAGCCCCAACCCTTCTGCAAGGAAACCCTGGATCGGCCGATTCCGGTTCTCAATATGTTGAGACACCGCCATTCAACCCATGAGGAGTCAGCTCCAGGTGGAAGATTCTCACCAGATTCTCACCAGGTTCAAAACCAATAGCTGTTACTTTCCACAAGGCGACTCTCTTAAACTCCAGAATGTTTCAAGGGGTTGGACTTCGCTTAGAAACTCTCTCCCACGCAAGATGTCGCAGCCCCATCTTCTTTACTGTCTATCCCTTTACACTTCCCACGCAAGATGTTCCAGTCTCATCTTCTTTACATGCTATCTCTTTACCTCTTTCCCTTCCTTCCGTGAGGCTAGAAACGAGGACAGTGTTAGGGTTAATAGCTGTCAATAGATTTCAATATCGAGAATATACGTGTCTGTTTTACTTTGCCAAATACTTGTAACCTGCAAAAAGAGTGTTAGAATGTTTAAAGATGTCTAAACACTTTGCATCAAATACCTAAACAGGTGAATATATACCGTATTCAATAGCCAGCCATGTTGGTGGACAAGATAGACGCATTCCACTACTACAATATATTCACCTGTGCAATCGCTAAACATGGATCGATTGACAGCTTAATGTATTGTAGTCCTGGAATGTATGCATCTTGTCCACCAACATGTCTGGTGGCTGACGTCATATTGAATACGGTCTATAGGTTTATAGGTGAATATGTGTACATTGTCAAGTTTACACATTTTTGAAATTTAATTACGTGATAGGTTTTGATGGTATTCATTTGTCATAGCAGATATCTTTTAGCGTTATTCCTGTTACTAAATTTTAAAAACTAGACACTTACCATTTTCACCCCCTGCGGGTTCGGGGTTAAGAATAGGCCCGCTGTCCCCCCTTACATGTCGTAAAAGGCGACTATAAGGGGCAACTCGTCTGTTATTGGAACAGACGGGTTGTATTTAAATTTGGGATTTTGTGCTTTAGGGTTGTAATAGTAAATAGTAGCATGTATTAGGGTTTCTACTGTATTATTGTTGATGTAATTTAAAATCTATCAGTTTGGGCATAATGCCAAGTGTATTTGAGCCATTTATAAAATGTACATGTATGAGACAATCTATTTGGCCTGTAAAGGGGATCTCATGTTTGCATGTTCTGATGTGATTGTCGATTATCTGTATTTGAAGTTGAAGTTTTTGCTTGATACATGGATGAGTGATGACCTTTGTCATCAGTCTATGATGTGTATAGTTATAAATTTATCAGTATATCTTTTGAACTTGTTTTTATTGATGCATGTTTTCTAAGTGTATCTTTGCAATTAGTTGGTTTATCTTGTTTTATACATGGATAGGTGATGCTCTGGTTCATCACTGTATGATGTGTATCCTTTTGTAATTGTTAATTGTAATTTGAATTGAAATGAAGTTTTAATATTGCGTCGTTTTTTATATTTAATGTTAAATGACACGATATGACACAATTGTGTTGAGTTGTCGTTAAATTTTAATACTCACTCACTCACTTACCATTTTCATCCGTTATTCCAGAAATTGTTGCTCTGTTACTGTTCATTTCCATTACATCAATTTTGTACGTTGAAAAGGGCAACAGATTTGACAGTGTAAAGTTGTTCATACCAGACAAGGATATCTTAGTGCTATTCATCATGTTCAAATGCAGACACTGGTCCCTGTTAATGAGTCGATATTCGATGACAACATCTCCTTTCGTGTTACAAGATTCTGAGGGCGTTTCCCAGGAAACAAACAGCTCGGTTGGTGAAAGCGATTCTACTGCCAAATTCTCGACTACAAAATGAAAAAAAAAAAAACAACAACCATCGTAATAATAATCATAATAATAATGTAATAATTATACTAAGAGTGGAATAAGGAGGACAATCAATTATCATTAGTTTAAATGAGGTTTTTTGTTATTTAAATTACTAGCCTGTGTTAATTCACATATTTGCATACATGAATATTCATTATACTTTGACAGAATAAGCCCAAACAAAAGATTCCTTAAGTCAAACTTCTTGACTAAAAAAAAATTCATTTCCCCTTAATCCACTATTAGTCATATAATATAATAATAATAAAAAATGAATAATAATTATTTATAATAATAATAATAATAACAAATACAATAACAATAAAAACAATATTTTTTTGGTGTCCAAAAAAATGGCCGCGAAGCTGAAAGTACACAATTACACATATCGTTTTTAGCCTGCCGTAACAACAACCTCCCACGGATAGGGTTCTTTGTTTATTCCGTCCTTAGTACCAAACGCTCTCATGTGGTTGGCCAACTCCGCCAGAACTGGATTTCATCCGCGGGTTCGAAGTTAGCCAATCACTTGTGTTCGAGTACGTGGGGTAATGTTCTGGGTCTAGATTACGCGCGGAATTAGTTGTTGTGTAGTCTGTGTCAAGATCCTCCGAAAAAATATTATCTAAATTAGTTTACGCGCGAGAGAATAAACAGTTACAATCGTCATAGCGAATGCATGCAAATTAAAAACTAAATCTCAAATATCTCCGGAAAACGAAGGGGTTCTAGGAAGATTTTTGCATCAGAGGTCCGTTATTACTATGTTTTTGTTTTAAATATCTGTTTTACCGTAAGTTGGGTTGAACCTATAGAACCTATCGAGAAAATTGAACGCTTTTGTCGGTTACTTCGGTGCTCGGAGACACGAAAAAGTGAACACGCATGCTACGGCCCGCATTCTTTTTTCCAACAATGCATTTCGGTATTATTCCAGTCTTGAGAAACTTTTCCAAAAGTGATGGTTTTCAATTTAAGTCTTCAATTTAGAAACGGGCTATACGTCTACCGTACGCGTAGGACTATCATTGTTAAGTGTGTTGCGCTTTATTCCAAGAATAATGCACGGTGAGATAGTGGCTTCGAATCTCATGCTCATTGGTTCAATAAGACCCCGCCGTGTTCGACATAACGTATTGGCGGTGCATGCCGGCGGTGAAGGTAATTAATCTCGCAATTCGGTCAGACAGCGACCACTTCTTGGACAGGCAACACAATTTGTTTATGCGCATGCGATTATTAATTAAGCTGCTAAGAGAGCGCGTGGCCTTCCATAGCTATTAAAAAATTCCACGCGAGGTACGATCTTCACACGACTTTTCCGCAAAAGTCTCTGCGTTGTAACCGCCCTGCTCATGCTTGCTCGTGCATTGATTGCATGTAAACAAACATACAACATCTATTCAAGTTCCAATGTATTTTGAACTTTGCTGATTTGTGAGCATTCAAAAAATTAGGGAGAATGGGGCATTTGGACATTTTTTTAATATCATGGTTCATCTGATTTAGATAAGTTTGTCAGTATAGTTAAAATTTTAGAAGAATTGAGGTTATGTAAACAAATTGGGTATCTGGTGATCATTCCGGGGATCATTCAAACTACTAGTATTGCCAGTATTGGAGATAGAGTGTGTTGCTTGGTGTTGTAGTTTTGTTGAATGTCAGAGTCCAATGGCGTTCAATTGAGTCGGTCAGCAGGTCTGAGCTGATGGCGAATCCGAGTTCATGGATTGGGGCCCTGAGGTTCGATTCCATGGGACCCGGGGGGGGGGGAGGTGCGAGTCCACCGAGGCATGAGGCCAAGTTCTGAGTGACTCGGACTCGCCATTGGTCCGGAGAGGTCTGCTGTTCCAAACCCACATCGTAGTGCGTCAAGCCCCGCGTCACGCATAAAATCTGCACGAGGCGTCAAAAAACGTGTCTGCCAGGCTTAGAAGAGGCGCATGTTCCAGACAACCAGAGTCATGTTCAACAAAGGAAATGTAAGACGAAAAACCTAGTTGGGGTATCTACACAGGCACCGATACGCATCAATGTGTGGTACTTCCAAGATCCAGATGGTTGTGAACGTGCGTTGGACTGTATGCACGATGCACATTTTCATGGATCCATTTACAGCATGATTGTTTTCCGGGAAAAATCAAATCTATCTCGTAAGTGCGTGCACGTCAATGCGTAATGGAATCGCGCTTTATTATGCGTGACACTGTGTGATGCAATAGAAACCGCGATAGAAAGCGTGTTCCTATCCGGCACTCCTTATATTTTTCGATCTCAAGTTTGAGGGTGACGTCCACTGTGCGCGTTATGGTTTTCTTGCACCCTAGAAACCACACGCGCGGCTTTCATTGAAACACCACGTGAATAAAGGCACGCACATCGAAAATGCTAAAGCGAATGCAGATCACGTCATTACGTATACTCACCCCTCAATGACTCAAGACCGAACAGATAAGCACTGGGGGCTGTGCAGTGTGCAGTAACATGATACTCCTAATGTATGTAATACACCCTGCAAGAGCCACTGGCCACATTGATTCCGCTCGGTGTAGAGAGCCCCAGTAAGTTGATGTGTGGAGCATATAGGAACATTTTGAAGTAAACACTGTATCATTGGTATATGGTACTACTTTGAACTAGAAGAGCCGTATGTTTACAATCACTACAATACACAATACGTGATCATCAAAATCAACATTGCATCCACCTCCTAGCCCAGCCGTGCTTCAAATACAAAATCGCAACTACCAGCTCGGGCTAGGCATGGGTGACGAGCTAAATATAATTGTCAATCTCTGTAACAAAACATCCCCTACGCTACTTTTACTCCTTCCCATGCAAAAACTACTTGTGGTCTGCTTACGGATTAGATGAAGGCAAACGGCCAATTTGAACAAAAATCCCTAACTGTCAAATTTCATTTTTTTTCCCTCAAAATTTGCTTCATCCAACATCTTTTGTTGGATGAGAAAAGTTTCTCCAAATACGTCTTCTACCTATAAGGCCCAAAAGCTTGTAGAGGTCTGTTTGGTCAGATTAAATGAAATTGATGAGTAAAACTTGGGCCCAAATGAGTCGATTTTTTGCGGATATGTCGGCAATTGGTCTTACACACAATTCGCAACCTCTAAAGTCCCAACTTTAGTAACGAAATATCAATTACCGTCACCGCCTGGTGCTGCCAACGATTACTCTCAAGCGTATTGGCTTGTCGCAACTGCATTTTCTAGATGCAGGAACAGCCTTATACCACATACCTAGAGGGCTAGTTGGTGTGCTACATTGGCTGACTACGAGGTCCAAAAACGTCTTCTCACAGTCATCACATAACGCGAAACTGGTAATCTTTCAACAAGGCTTCAAGTCGGTATCATTGGTAATGAAATCTGTTAGATGTGTGCCCTCTTCATAGACTCCGTTAGTGTCCTGGTTAAGTGTGTAGTGGTATTGCTGTACTTCGGCATGTCGATCCGCATGGCACCCCTCTCCCCAAGAGAAACCTAGACTGGAAAGTCTAGTTGATGTTGACCCCTTTACATCGTATGAAGGTGGCAGATGGTGGCGCTGCAATTATATGTTAAACCTTTATAATAATAATATTTACCATGGACAAGGAAATGTTTAATTTTTGACTAGTACATATCTCCGAAATAAACATTGTTTTCCAACATCAGATACCTTCAATATTATAATTTACCAAATTTTATTGGGTATAGTAATTGTAAAGGTTGCACACTTTCTTGAAAATAAATAAATGTCATCCTCAATTTTTTTGCCTGAATTATCCTTCACCAAAGGAGGTAACCTAATTCACGCAAAAGCGAAAACCCCAGTTTCCTTTTTGAAAAAAAACGTGGTTTATTCGGAAAAACAGGTTCTCGCCGAAAAATTAGGTTTTCAATTTGGTTCGATTTGCGAGAAACCCGGTATTTCGATCGAAAAACTAGGGGCGAAAACCAGGTTTGCCAAAGAAAATCGTTTTTTTCGGCATATGACAGGCTTAATTCCATAATTTAAAACAAACCCGGTGTGAAAGCAGCCATATTGATCCGGCGGGTGCCACAGTCCGGGGCTCCATAGACGATAACGAATAAAGCGTGAAACTAATGTTGTGGTGAAGAGTCAACTGAATCGATTGCCCCAATTGTCAACCAGTGTTTCTGGACTAGAGTACGCCGGACGATAATTACTTCTGCAACCGTTTTTTCTCGACGATCGAAAACCCCGATTTCTCGAAACAAAACCCCGTTTTTCGACCGAGGAACTGGTCACTAAACGGTTGTACTCCGTCAGAGAGGGTTTTTTTTTTTTATTAACGCACATATACACAAGTCGCATTTGAAGTACAACAAAAGAAATGTATGGTTTTCATTTTGACATACGATTGTTTAGAGTAATCGCTGTTATTGACTCTTCAGATCCTTTTTCCATGTTTCATCACAGCCATACACATACACTTCATACGTTGAATATGACGTCAGATTTGGTCTTCTGGTTTTGCTATTGTCCCCGTATCAGACGGAGCAACTGACTGTCTCAACAGGTTGCCATTGGAGATAGCTTACATTGGTCCTAGGTGATCAGTTCATATTCCTATCAATAAAATTCGCTATAGGA
>JAMKCH010029246.1:0-69806 GCA_023653785.1 Ophioderma brevispina
CTGCCCATTTTCTTCGTATGTCAAAGAAGCAAAAATTAAAATGCCTCTATTTTGTTAATTTTACATCAAATTGTATTATTTTTTCGGGAATTCGTGATGTATGTACATATATTTTATGAATGTAAGTCAAACTGAGCTTGACAAAAATCTTGACATATTTCCTTTAATAAGCAACAGTCACTGTCATAGTAACTTTTTGGTATTTATTTAATTGGCAACTTCTTAATGTCAGGGACTAAATTAGGCAATCTATTCCACATCCTTTGTAATTTAAAGGTGCAATGAGAGATTTTGTGGCACCCAAATATTGTGTAATAGTAGTAATTCCCTATAGATTAGACACTCAATAGATTCCTTACCTTGTATTTGGCTACAGAAATGTCTTAAAAGAAAGAAAAAAGTGATTTTGATTTGCTTATATTTCAATATAAATCATAGGCTGAATTTCGTATTTGCTCCTATACGAAATTACAAAATTCACAATTTTTGTACCAAAGAAACATTTCTCAGGTTCATCCTTTCAGATGGGGATGTTTTCAAAGGAAAGCTTTAGATCAGGGCAAAAATCAGTGCCTTCGATTTTTTTAGGTACACCTGATATGTGAAATCTCTCGTTGCACACCTTTAACACTTCAGAATGGATTTGTGCAGTGAATAGATAACCCTGTGAGCTCAATAGAAGATTTCTTTACACGGCCAATTTCTTCATGGTAGCTACCACACAGCTACTACCGAGTAGACATGGATTACCTACCCACTAGACGTACACTCGCCGGCCAGGATTCCGTGTATTTTTGCCACATAGACGGATAATGTACATACAGCGGCTGTCTCCCCCGTCGTGGAGTAGCTACGTGGTTACACCGTCTCTCAGCGCGCGCTGTATTTCTCATGGCCAATTTTGTTTTTTAGATATTTTTAGCATATATTTGCATTTGTTTTATTACATGTGCATGTATATGGGGGTTTTTGATCATGCCCAATTTGAATTTCGTAATGATTTTCCTAAAAAACGTTAAAAAAATGCTAAACAGAGAACACGTGTATATCGCCCTCATTTCATGAATTTTTCATCCACTCTCAAAATGGCGTTGTGGTAACCGGGGAGTAGCTACGTGGTAGCTGCGTGTCTACTCCGGTACTGTCTACACAACATCCACCTTCTCTCCACCTAGCGGGCTACTACGGGGTAGCCATTGGAGTAGGTACAGCACAGTAGCCACATCACTGTATACCTAATAACTGTGTACTTTGTAAGCCCTATCTTGCAGCTACTGCCTCGCAACTAGCCCAGTGTGTACTGTGCAGTAGCTGTCGCGGTAGACATGGTGTAGCTGCCGTATAGGCTATCACGTGAGCAAGAAAACGGCCGTGTAGTGTAAACAATCAAAAGTTTTTAATCAAAACTTATTCATATTGTAAACAAAACCACCCAAATTTACACTGGTGAAACATGACCCAAATAATACTAATTGACAAAACTTTGGACACAAAATTTATCACCTATTTTTTGTCATGTTTGGAAACAACAATACATAAAGCACCTTTGAAATATATATGTTCTTGTCTAAACAGTCTTACCCTCAACGGATACCTATAATGTTTAATTTGACGACCCGTATAGCTGTAAGAAATGATAACTCGATTGTAGTGTAGAGTTGGTGTTATACTTCAGGTAAATTGGTCATTGTAAAGGAAACATATAAGGGTAAGTGTACTTCATGCCACATTTATTTTTATGCTTGCAGCATCTTGCTAAATGGATGGTATATTGTCACAGAATGTTTTTAAAACCAATTTTTGCATAAAATAAAACAATTTTCAGGCACTTTAATGTTCATACTTATTGCTTGTAATTTTAATATGTTAAACATTAAAAAAAATATTGATTGCAAAGGTTTAAAAATGATGTTCCAAAATGACACTTTGGTGGAACTTCTTTTTGGCAACAGTGACGGCATTTTAACATAAATGTTGTTCCTTGACATGCTGAGGAAGGTGTTTCATCACAGATCACAGAACAGTACATCTATCATGAGCACCTACCACACATTGTGCAGTTATTGTCCACTTTACTATACCTTGAACACAGCGCCCTTACAATATACGCATGACCTCTTTGTGCCTAACATGTTTTACAAGTGGTTTGAATCGCTACTGCCTAAGTATATGCTCAAATTTAGTGAACTTTCACAAGATCATGGAAATTTATCCTTTTCATGGTTGAAAGTTTCAAAATAAAATGTCATTGGGAAGATATGCGGTGCATTCCATTTATGAAACCATGTCATAGCTATCCTTCTCAAATAGCCTGTGCACAGGAAACAGCAAATAGAAAAACCATTTCACCTGTGTACTTTCTGTCAATCAATCCCACTTTTTCTTATTTGGTACGCCAAACAAAGAATCTATTGACCTTGGGAAGGTACGTGATTGATGTTATAAGTAAATGACTTCCTAATGGCCAAAAGGCACTGCTCACATCAAGTTAGTTAAAGGTCCATTGCCCGATCGCTAATAGCCTTGTCCCCAGAAGCCCCAGATTTTACCGGAAGTGGTCAACATTTTGGTATCTGAAGGAAGCTACTATTTTTTTGGTTTACCCTGTGAAATCTTAGAGTCAAAGGATGTTTGGTTTGGAAGTTATGAGCGAAAATGTGCCCCATTTTGGTCGACCAATATTAATTTTACACAGTACTCTATGGGGCTTACAAAATCACTTTTAGCTCTCACATCAAAACGGATTGAAATATCGGCGCGAAACTTTACAGATGGGGTTTTGGAGTGAAGGCCAATATATCAAAATGAAAACTTCATATCCTTAAATCGGGCCATTCCCCTTTAATATTAGTGTTTACTCAAGTGTGGCAGCAACTCGGTCATTCATTCACTGAGGTTTGGACAATAATTAGCACACGGTCATCAAGGAAACAGGTTTATAGTGTTTAAAGTCACAATAATCCAGTTTAGTGTGGTAAAGGTTGTGGCAAATTTGCCATGACGATAACTGCACAATGATAGAATTTTCGAGCGCCGTAATCATTCCGCCATCAATTTTAAGGCTTCTACTGCCAGTGTTGCTAGCACTCAAACAGGTAAGATAAACGTATCCATTGTAGGTAAGACCGATGACTGACAAAGTAATACTGGTTTGGAATTGTATTTGGAATTCATTCATTCATATAACACATGCCTTTATGGTATATTTACACATCTTAAATCAAATATTTATGATGATAAAAAAAATTCACAAAATTTGTGAAAAATACATGTACCATCTGGGCTTGACAATTTACTTGCCCGACCCATTCACACAGATTTTAGGATTCCTGTTTACTATTTCGAGTCGGTATTCAATGTCTAATCTACCACTGACATTAGACACAAGCACTTTCAGCTATTCAATATTACAAATCAGTCAAACTCACTCTAACAGATATCTAGTATGTGATAGATGTCATTAACTTCATCTTCTATGACAATAGCAAATCTTGTGGTTGACAAGACTGCACAACCTGCTTGTTAAATCACACGTTGGGCAAGTGAATTGCAGAGTCCTGCAAGGTTCAGTAACTTGCTGGTAAATGAAAAGCACAAGTTCATCCTCTTTTTATTCGTAATGTCCTTATAAAAAGGAACCAAAACAAACTGCCTGCATATAAACTATTTATGAAATTTCTGGGGGTCGTACATTTATAGTAGATTCATCTGATCTAGAACCATTAACACATGTTGATAAACTGTTGGGCCTGGTATCCCTTGAATAGGTTCGCCTGCACTGTTACACACTGGGCATTTGTATCTGTTAAGTTTTAATACTATGGGCCATAACTATTCGCAGGAATGATTCGCAGGCACAAAAAAAAAGTGACATAGGATATTAACTGGTCTATACACTCCTGTACCATTCCTTTGTAGGCAATTCCACCGTGAATTGGTTACCAAACTCCCTGGTAACTGCATCACACACCATTTTGGGATGGCAGTGCTGCCCATAGACTAAGTATATTTTAAAGGTCCCAGAAATGCAAATCGAATTGATGTGGTCTGTGTTTCAAGTCTACAAGAGGGACAGAAAGCATTCATATTTGGGTTGGTGATGACAATCCATTAGTGAACTATGGATTTTTCAGAGAGTAATAGAATGTCCAGGTGACTGGTGGTGATCTATTCAATGCAACTTACTTGAAAATCAATAGTTTCACAATGATGTCGCTGGTAGTGTATTCTTTTTTTGTGGCCATGTTAGTGGAAATGGAATGCCCCGTAAAGATTTGGAGTAGGTTTATCATCTCATTTCCTGAAACCTTTAAAGCACTATCATTACATTGCTAAATCCACAAAATCAAAATAAGATTTTTTGTCCATGTCTGTAACAAATGCAGGTCACCCTAACAAACCCTTCAAATGCTATGATAAGGCAGGCCAAAGTAACCTAATAAGCGACAAAATCGGATATATTTGGTATTACTACTACTACTAACTACTGCACGGAACTTACACTTACAACACTTAACTGAACGGAGAGTCCCTTTCTTCAAACACTGTTGTTTTCCTTCTTCCTCTTCCTTTTTTTGTCAGTTCTAGTTGGAAAAAGTAACTTATCCTTCACTTTTTAAGCTATTTCCCCGCAAAGTTCATTCAAATATTTTGACTCTTTCGGATATCAATCACTGATATCGTCTTTAATCATCTTGATCATGGTTCATGTGTGGTGGTTTCCGTACGATGACGTCATCGCTCTTTTTTGACTTAGTGCATTTTCTAGTTTCAGCTCAGTGAGTTTTGGTTGAGATAGGCCGTGGCGGATTGAAGGAAAAGGGCCCGGTCAGCAGCTTACGGTGGGCGGGCCCCTTTAGCCTCAAGAAAGCAATGCAATCATCGCACGTTAGTACGACTAAGTTGTGTCCGAGGGGGGGGGGGGGGGGCCTGAGAGCAAAATTTTAGGGGGGCCCGTCAGCACTGCTGACACTGCTGGGAACCTCTTAAATCCGCCACTGGAGATAGGGTTAAATTCAGTAACTAAACTAATAAAACTGTCCCGGTGGGGCCAGTTGTATTCAAGTGGATTATGATGCGTGAACATGGACTTCCAATGCCACCCTAAACAAGTATTTCCACCGACTAAAAACCAAACATAACCCTAACCAAGCATTTTGTCTGTTTTTTTTTTGTTGCTACCATACCAATTCCTTTTTGTCAGTTTGGCCACCCAAACATGAAAGCACTGCATTGTCTGATAAAACCCTTATTAGCTGCTTTGCTCATGTTTTGCTTTACTTCAAAATTACATAATTTTGATCATTTTTGATCTCGCTTACATCCAATTTCAGGGTTTCTGAAAAACATACCCTTATTCCATATTTGCTGTTTGACACCCGAATCGATGTACGTGCGTACATCGCCTTTTGGAAAAAAGAACACCCTTTTTATACGCGTTTTTTCTTGTTCACGCATCATATCCAACCTTTTGAGATACAAGTGGCCCCCCGGAAACGGTTCAAATTCAATTAAAAAGGGGTTAGTAAAATGAAGCATTGTGTGATATAATAAATGTCAAAAGTCATAGTGAATACCATCAACATTTAAACTCCTTTTGCTTTATCGGCCACAAATGTCTTGCTGTCTTGCTGTCCAAGTTAGGCTGCTTTAATAGGCAGTGCGTATCACACCTTTGTCATAGATATACTAATGAAAATACCTCCAAGCTCATGGTCAGGGTGTAGCCAGAGGGTGTTTTGAGTCCATCCCACAATGCACCAATTTTGGGAAATTTCACCTCAATAAGGTCATGTGATCTCACAAAAATCCTATTCTTAACACATAAAGACCTTGACTTTTACACTCATTTTAGCCCACAAAGCTTTAGTACTTGGGTAATTTTAGTATGATCATGAAATATCTTGTGGTTCTTAAACTTCTTGAACTCTTTTTATCCCTAAGTACTGACATGTGTTTAGTACAGTGCAGCATTGGCACATTGTAATGCATTATGGGATTGGTTCAAAACACCCTCTTGGGTGTAGTCAGCAGGGTGGCAAGAGGGGCAGAGTGCCCCCTCAAAACAATTTTTAAGGGAAAATTGGGAAGGATAAGTATATCCATGCCAAATCAGTCAGTTTTTCACTATTTTGCGCCTTCGAGCGTTGTTTTGTTCTGACCGGGAAATGTTTTGCACTGACCAGAAAATTGCCCCTTTGAACACCCAGGTTGTCTACATTCCCGCTCAAGGTAATATTTGTCTGCTGTAGATTTGACTGTTACCCTCATACAGATATGCATACACTAATAATGGGCTTTAAAGTCTGACTCAGAGATTTCGAAATATTATTTTTTTGTGTAATAATGAAAAATAGTCAACTAGAACTAAAGATAGTAACCTAAAATGCACAATTCCGAAATTTGAGATAATTCGGATTTTTCGTTTTTGATGCAGTAAACATTTATGTGTAGTATTACGTCCCATAGGATACCGTTTATAACAAAAATTCCGGATCCGGAATTTTATAACAAAGTTGTGATTTTCTATATGAAGGCATTCGATTTAAGCTTAGCAATTTCACACAGTGATTAGTATATGGACAAGCATTATGTACATTTTACAATTTTTTTTTGGAAATTGAGGGCGCCCTCCTCAGGAAATCTCTGAGTCAGCCTTTAAAAGGAGGTAGAGTATTCTTCCCACAATGCAATTCTTCCAATACAATTTTTGCACTGGTTGTCACATGAATTTATAGTGACAAGAAGTACCTAAATGAACAGAACTTGATTTGATTTGATTTTATTCGGTATCTCCACATACAAGGCAAAATTACAATAATATGACAAGTCCTATACAGAATAAAAATTGGAGATTACACAGGATTACCCTTTAAGCCCGAAGGCTTATTTCCAAAGGGGTCCTTGCTACAATACATATATTCAAAAAACAATACATAAAACATTCATCCTCCCAAAACTCATCCCAATCTTTCAATTTAATTACTTCTTGTCACTATAAATTCATGTGACAACCAGAGCAAAAATTGTATTGGAAGAATTGCATTGTGGGAAGAATGCTATACCTTCTCTTGGCTTTAAGTATGAGGTAGCAGTGCAAGGTTTTCTGCTGTTGTGCATGCATATATCAAATGTGTCATCTTTGTGCCCTTGCATTTACATCTGTTGTTGTACTGTTACATGCTCTTTCTACAATCATTTTAAGTACATACTTCAAGTTGGATAGCATTCAGTACATTAATTTTGGTTACAAAAACATATGTCCAATAGGGCTATATCATGATATATACCGTGTCCCCCCAAAAAAAACGCAACACTTGGTGGCAGACGCCATAAATTTTGAACAAAAGCATGTGAATACTTATTCTTTGTTGTAAGATAAGATGGGACTGTTAGCTACTATCCCTGAAAAGTTCATAAAGGTAGAGTCAATATTTTTTAAGATATGACCCCAGAAATCAAGTAACCCGCAGGACCCATTTAACCAAATTGAGGCGCTATTAACTACAAATACGGCACTGTATGTTTTGCGCTCAGAAACACCAATATGAATCTCTAAATTCAACCACCATTTCCTTTTTTTAAAGACAGGTATTGCAACAGATAGACATTATGAATGTTTCCATTGGTACTAACAGCTAAAAACATGGATTTTAACACGCTTAAAGATCGAATTAGGAATGTATGATCAGAGAACAACAAACTCTTCTTATTGTAGAACAACAAACTCTTCGTATTGTCAAGATAGCATTGGATTAGAGCTAATCATTCATCATCATTTTGTGACGGCACACAGAGTTATCTTAACCCAAAACTTAATGACAGAATGAATATACTGATATTGTTATTGAATTTTGTGTTGACAATGGTTGAAAACAGATTTTACTTTCATAAAGTTGAGAATGGAACATTATTTTCAGTAAAAAGCAAGTTGCAGCCCAACACATTTATCATTTTATGTAATGTGGAGTTTGTCCATGACTTAGTCATAGTTTTATATCGTCTTGAAACATATTTATCACCAATAAATTAATGTGTTATCATTACCAGTTAAGTAATAATTATGTAAATGCAGTCATTTGACCCAGAGAAGTTGTTCTGCAAGAAATTTGGGCAAGTAAATGTTATTGCAATCAATATTGTATTTGCCTTTCTGTTCTTCATTGCCAGACGTGTGGTTACCAGCTCCTCATATTTGTAAAATGGGTTCTGCGTGTTACTTGATTGTTGGGGTCATATCTTAAAAACTATTAACTCTACCTTTATGAACTTTTCAAGGGTATTAGCTAACAGTCCCATCTTACCTTACAACAAACAATAAGTTGTCACTTGCTTTTGTTCAAAACTTATGTCGTCTGCCACCAAGTGTTGCGTTTTTTTTTGGACACACGGTACAAACAAATATATGATATATACAAACAAATTCATTGGCATAACCCAACTGTCCCTAATTCTGAATTTGGTTTACTGCATAGATGAATACCGACCCAAATTTTGGATTCTCAGAAAAAATGTTTTTTTTTTCCTCTCTCTGGCCACTTAAAATATAATAACACTAAATAAAATTGGTCAAGTTAATTATGCATAAAATGTACTTTCCGTACATTCAGGACAATGCAAAATTATAAGGCATACTTTTCTCATAGTTCTTAGTGTTTATAAGGCCAAATAAAAACAAAAACAAGTTTGTCTCAGAAAAAATGTGAAAAAAGGCAATGCAAAATACCTTTTCTTTTATTTATTTTGAAAAATGCCAATGCGAAATGCGGGTTTTATTGTTTATTGCATTTTTGACCCAGTGACCAAATTTCCTTTTTTTCTTGAAAATTTAAAACAAATTTTTCAGGGGAGCGAGTGAGTAAAAAACCTAAAAAATGCACTAAAACACCAATTTTAAATGCAATGCAGGTGATCTTCGGAATAAACTTGTTTTCTTTATTTGGCATAATAGATAAATGCCTGCATCAATTGACAAGACATACACAAGTTTAGACTACTACTACCAGACCTACAATCCTCAAATAAAACTCTTGTAACACTTAAGTTTGTTTGGGAAAAAAAGCACCCCCCTTCTCCGATACAAAATGGATGCCAGCTGTGTACCCCAATTTTCACTGATGGGGGTGCGGTATGGGAAGGAAGTGTGACTTTTAAAGGTCTCGTCATTCCCTTGAATACCAACTGTTGACCTTCTCACAACCACACCGACAGCATCTTTGAAACTGGCTAAGTGTTTCATAAACCTTGTTTTTTGAGGATTGTAGTTTTAAAGGCACCTGTTCCGATTTAAGCATGTCTTGTTCTGGACTTTGTTTCTACTTGATAAGCCTGACACAACCAAATTTTGTGGGAACAAATTTTGTGGTTTTGATAACAGAGGGGATAAAGCATACTGCAATGCCTTATAGATTAGATTAAAGTACTAATATTTATGGTTAACCAAAAAGAGCAGTTTTGCTCTCTATCTTTCAAAGTAATGGATTTGGAGAGTGAAATTTCAGGACGATAAGAAATATATAGGTATAAAAATAAAAAAAATCAAAGTAAATCGGAACACACACCCTTATCCCTTATTAATAGCAGTTAACCTGTAGTAACAATGATCAAACATAGTTCAACTGTAAAATTGGTAATACAGGGCGAGTCAGAAAAAAGTACAACCAAATGAGGGATTTTTTATGAAGAAACCTTAACGGAATTTACCAAATTAATTCATGTGTTAGATAGTCTGTTTAATCAGCTTTCACAATAATTTTAAATTTTTAAAATCGATTGAGCCATTCAAAGGCTACAGTTATTTTTGTGAAGGTATCCATTTTCAGACCCGAACAAATTGCACACTGACTGCATTGTACACATGAGACTCATTACTACTCATTACTGTGCAGCTTGAGGGCTTCAAAATAAATTAACTGGTTGATTCTTTGGCGCCGTATTCAAATACTACGCAGGACATGTGTTGAAAGATAATGTAGAATACTTAAGATTTATTGAAATTAACAGGATATATTTAAAATGGAAAATTCTAATGCTTCATCTGTTATCCAGCCCTATATTTTGAAAATTGTACTACGTGGAAATCAAGCAAGTTGAAAAGAATGCTGCAAATTGTTGCTTCAAGTCTTAAAATTTTGATTTCATTAAATGTTATCTTGATATCTGGTTTCATTTTACAGTCTTACCCAACGATAACCAGACATCTTGATTTGGGGAGGGGCACCAGGCGATGGGAACCATTTAACTTTTAGGGCATCACTAAAACACATTTTGCAAAAGTGAACACAGTAATCTGTCAATACTATAAATGTATTACTTTTCCTGATCTCTTTTGGGGCCAGGAGGGGGGAAAGATTTTGAGTGCGGATCCCACCCTTACCCTCTCCCTCCCACACCCTCACCAACAGACTGGTTACGTCACTGGTGTTCCCTGACATTTATTCTAAATGTGTAATTAATGGAGGATATGCTGCAAATCCCAAAGCTGAACGTAAATCCAAGAGTACTCTTTGGGTTATTCTAGCGTGTAACTTGTTCGATCTTTCACAATGGGTACTTTCACTTCTGCAGCTGTAACTTTCGAACGCGTTAATCAATTTTAATGCCGTAATTTTTATATGAGAGCTAACAAAACAGGGAATGTAATACAAAAAGAAAATATATGAATAACACAAAGGGTTTTCCATGAAAAATCGCTCAATTTGGTTGTACTTTTTTTTGACTCACCCTGTATATAAGGTCTTACCTGGCAATCAATTAAGAGAACCATGCGCAAACCACAAGGAAGTCTAGGTCATGTACACCCTTGTGGGGGACTGTTAACCTAAGCCCTAGATCCAACTACGAGCTTTTTAACTGCAGCAGCATTAATATACACGAAATGTCCAAGAAATTATGAGACAGAGTATACTCTGCCTCATAATTTCTTGGACAGTTTAGAACATACGCCAGCTTCACCGCCAAAACGGCGCGCCATCGTGTTGCATGTAGACGCAGTGCACGCAATGATCAACGTGCGCGCTTGTTATGTCCAAGATATTATGGCTCAGAGTGTACTGGAGCTGGAATTAGGTGGACTTTGGATGTAAATCCTCCAGTAAGCACTTGGCTAATGCGACATTGTTTTTCAGGTTGAACAAATGCAGTCAGTACCCTGTTGATTTAATTCTGGAACGGTCAGTTTTATAATAGCAGTTTTCTTTTGCAACTTCAAATCACCTCAACAAAATCCAGCTGCGTTTTATTTCTTTGTGCCAATTTAGCATTAACAACCAAAAACAACTTATCAGCAAAATATCAGCAACACTGCAACTTCAACCATATGTAATAGACTCTACAGGTAATTGCATGGATGATTAATGTGTTCAGCTGCATTGGTTTGCCAACTTTGGTAGTGACACCAAACACAATCTTAAAGATATAACTTGGCAATCATGTGGCGGATGGCTGCAGGAGTCAATCCATTCCTGTTAGATGCACCCACAGTGGAAGGAAGCAGTAGATTGTTTGACTTTGTTGTAGCTGCATCCAACACAGTCTACATGGTACCAGGCATCACAGTCATCACACTGGACCTAACGAATGGTAAAGAGATCAGATGGTGTCAAGATTATTATAATTTCTTGTAATCAGCGTGTGACAAGGTGTGACTACATTATATAATCTGTAAATGTTTTAAAGGGGTACTGCCTGATCCTTAGTTTCGACCCCACCACAGGAGGGAAACAAATAAAGCAATCTAACTACAGAGAGCATATTGAAATCTCACGTTTTTCTCATCTCATCTGCAAATATTTTGGCTAAATTCTTACCCACTATGATGCTTTAAGTAATAAATACAGCCAGTTCATTATGTATGGGGTGTTGTAATACAATTACTGCACCGCTCATGCTAAAATGGTGTATTTAATTCAAATAAAACTTTGGAAGGCAAGAATTTGTGGTGTGGTTGATCTCTCCTAGGGAATACCTTTTGGTTACGTCTGAGAATGGGATCTAGAAATAAGGAGCAACCTTGTTGAGAAGCATCGTATCGTACATCTTGGAACCAAGCGCCGAGAGTGATACCTACTGTTTGATGGTAACAAAAGATCACACTTTTTTTGGTATGGTATTAAAGTGTAACTCTCAAAAAGGCTTTTAGCTATTTATGGACTTGCTGCTTAACTTAAAGGGGGATGGCCCGATTTAAGGATATGAAGTTTTCCTCTTAATAGATTGACCTTCACTCCAAACACCATCTGTTAAGTTTCACGCTGATATTTCAATTCGTTTTGATGCGAGAGCTAAAAACGTGATTTTGTAAGCCCCATAGAGTACTGTGTGAAATTAATATTGGTCGACCAAAAAGGGCCACATTTTCGCTCATAACTTCCAAACTAAACATCATTTAGCTCCAAGATTTCACGGGGTAAATGAGAAAAATAGTAGCTTTCTTCTCATACCAAAATGTTGACCACTTCCGGTAAAATCTGGGGCTTCTGGGGACAAGGGCACATGTGGTGCAGTGGATCAGGGCTCGCCTCATAAGCATAAGGTTGTGGGTTCGAGCCCCGCTGTTGCCAAACTTTACCTCGCTTGCCTCTCTCCACCCAGGAGTATAAATGGGTACCGGCATATGCTGGGAATGCAAAACAGACTCACTGTGTGGGAGGAGTAGCGAACCCCCCACAGCAACATTATATGAGGGAGTCTGGCCCAAACGCCAATGACAGAGAGATGGGCACTCCGCCTGCGGGCGCACCATTTGCATTTGCAGACGAGGCTATTAGCGATCGGGCCATGGTACCTTTAGCCAATTATTGATGAAAGAGTAGATTCTTCCAAACAATGAATGGTATCTAATGATACCAAAATCTTAGATTTGATAGGCGAGTGGTGGGATTGAGGCCATGGAACAGGTAGTACCCCTTTTAGTTGAAATTAAAAATATCATTTCTTATTCCTAACAGCTCTCAATTTTGCCAATTTCACGATCTTGGTTTCTGTTAGCAATTTTGTTCCACTGCACATGTTAATGCCATCAAGTTAAACCCAGAGAAAGAGAAATTTCATCAGGTGTGTCAATTAACTTGAACCTTACTTGTACATGTGTTAAGAATACAGCAATTGTTTTCTCAACATCCCAAATCTTATGGGATGGCATGTGATATAAAATTCCACTAATGTTTTGTTAAATTTCCAAAATCATGTTTCTTACTATTTCAAATAGCATTCCACAACCCTGTTTCATTTAATTTCAATGAGCATCTTGAAGTCAATTCAATGTTTTCTCTACATGGTAAAAAATGGCCAAAAATACCAAGTTACTTAAAGACACCATCAGTGATTCACCTGATAGATTCAAATATTTGAAATTTGCAGAAATAGCTTATAATTGGAGGATAAGTCTGTAGAATTCTCATAAGTTATTTTTTGCAACTGAAAACTTACTAGAAAAAAGAAAACAGCAGTGCTGAAAGATATGAATCTCCATTCAATTATGTGTTGTAGTAAGTGTCCGTACGGACAGTAATGACTAAAATGTCCGATTGTTTCCTTATTAGGTTGCTTTCGGTCTTAGCACTTGTAGGGTATGTTAGAAATGCAAAAATCTGATTTTGATGATTTTTTCGATTTTCAGATTTAGCAAATCACCGATAGTGCCTTTAAACTCTACTTACCCAAGCAGCCATCTTCTTTCTTTGCAGAGGACGACAACAATCGATTGAACTGCAAATCTCTACTTCCACACCTGGATTTTCTTGACCTTTGACCTTTTTGCACTTGCTTGTAGTCTTGCATTTCTTTGAATAAACTTCTGTTTAAAACAAAGCAAGGGCACTGTTTTTAAATGATCTGTACAATTGAGAGGAATGTGAAATACATCTACTTTAGTTGAGCCACGAAGTGTCCTGTAAAATTGTCACTTTGACAATTTGAGAAATTCAAAATAGCCCCCCTCCCCCCGTGCAGAACCTATCACATCGGATGGTTCTGAATCTGGCCGATTTTAAGCTTATCAGATCTGGATCGGCAAAAATTCTCCTCCCTTCTGATCTTGTGAACCGATCCCAAGAGTTACTACAAAGCCTAGAAAAAATGGCAAAAACCCATTTCAAACTCGCCTTATCTGCCAAATGAAGATCTTAAGCCCAAGTTTTCAATTTAATCTACTCAATCTAGCATTAGAATCAACCAGAGTCATTAGACACACACATTCACAATACTATGGTAACTACAAATATGTAGCATTGCATGTGTTTTGCATTCACAGTGTTTAAGTTTACATGAATTCACATGCATGACATGTCAGCAGTATCATGGAATTTCCCATTAATTCTTGATAAGATGAAACGGCATTCCTAATTGAAACAGCATTCCTAATTGGCTGAGGTATTCTTTTCATTTTATTAAAATTTTAATGCAAGTTTGTTAAATAAATTTTGTGACAAAACTTTTCAACACAAGTCATAACAACATATAGTTTTTATCATAAATTTATGAAGGGATATGTGATGTTTCATTGTTACTTTTATCCAATTTGGAGAAATGTTCCAGAATATTTCTAGAAATTCACGAACTTCCCAAACCATCATACATTGCGCGAACCCGGAAGTCAACTAATCAAATATGGCTGACCGGCCGACTGCAGAGACAATGTGATGGTGAGAGTATCATGGAGCTCAGAAAACCCTGGAAAATATATTTTTTTCCATGTTTCTGTGTAAAACTGTTTGCATTTCAAGTAGATTGTACTTTTCTCTTCTCTGTTGATGTCAATAATGTAATTTGATCATTATAGTGCAAGTATTAAACAAAGTTCAGACAGCAAATTTTACAGTATACAGAATATCACTGTGCAAATCGCACAGGTTACTGACATCAACAGAGAAATGGCCATAGAATTAGGGTTGGTATCCACAAGGCTGTTGTCGACAAGGTTGGCGACAATGCACTTCTTTCCTTGCATGGCGACAAACATGTAAATTTTTGCGAAAAAATATTCATTGGAAGAGCCTTTATTCATTTTGCAAACTTGCCTAGGCCCATTTGTTCTTAACCTGGGCACCATTTGGGGATAGGTAGGTGACATTTTTGACTGCATAGTGTGCCTGTAAGGCTTGTAGTTGTAACTCTAATGTCAGACATACTCCATTTTGGGTTTTTGTTTTTGTTTTTAATCGTTACTTCTTTACCTTTCAATTTCGTTAAGTAAAAAAGAAATTATTTTCATTATGCTAATACTATTAGCTCATTAAGCATAATTAGTCAGGGGTAGGATGATGTGGCGGAGGAGGGGTATGTGGCGTAGGGGGGAGGGTGTTTTGATGTAGTGATTAGATGATTAGAGAAAATTAACACACCAAATTCAAGGGCTCCTTGTAATAGTGCTCTATGTTATACTCTTTAAACTAAAATTACAGTTTTTTTTTTTTTTTAAATTAATGTTTTATTAGTTGATTAATTAGGCCCCATTAGTTCTCCAACTTACTAATTGCTTGCCGACAATCGCGCAGTGAAGAATTCCTACCCTTCAATTTACACGAATATCGTTCAAAATGCATAAGGCCCAGTTATATGATAAATGGTTACTAGATCAAGTACATCAAAATATATTATTAGTAAATGTTTAAATTAGCATTTCAAAGTCTTCCAAGAGGGGAGTGGATGTGTTAGTACATTTGTTTCAGTGTGAGAGGAAAAAACTAATGCGACTAGTGAATTGCAAGTTTTACCAGATTACTCACGTATCAAGAATGCAGGTCACATGGAACTTCACTTAAAGCAATATCAGTCATTTTTTTCAAAATGAAATTACCATTTTTTCTCTAATTGCTAGTGTTAGGTCATATCAACACCTTATATTACTGTCATTGTGCAAAAACAGACCAAAAAGCATTTTAACGCGGGTCTTAATGATGCCATTTACGACTGTTTGTTGGCTAAAAAAAGTAAGATCCCGGGATTTTATTAGTAAACAAAGCATAAAAATCACCATTTCTTGAACAAATACGGCGCGTTTAAGCCTTAGCAACTTACAGGGGTCTTTACTACAACATTCCAAACACCACCGTGCAAAACAATATTCAAAAACACATATGTTTTATTAAATCATCTAACTAAGCCTGATTTCATTGTGCCAATGTTGACTGAAAATATGCATTTTCCCTTCTGAGAAGTGGACTGCCCCAAAAAATACATTTATTTTAGCACCTAAAAAGGAAAATGGACGACTCAGTTGACCCCAGGGTCACACTCCTGTCGACCATAACTCTTCCCCACAATTCCGTTTTGGCTCGTAGCCCACAGGACGCACGCATACTCATATCAGGCTGTGTGGCGGGGCCTGGAAGCGGGCAGTCAACATTGGAACGGAAATCAGGCTTCACTATTTGATTTATAAAAATAATGTGTTTGATAAATCATTCACTGAAAAAGTGATTTCCTTTACACCAATCTTGACTGAAATATATGCATTACCCTCCGTTGAATGAAATAATTTCAATCAACACCAGGACTGGATCATTCGTCGGAGGTGGAGGCATGATATCTCAGAGAGAGGCGATAGGATGCAAGTCAAAGGATTGAATCAAAAAGCCAAGAGCACCCAAAACAACATGGATTCTAGATTCCTAAAAGTCCGGAAGCCAATAACTCACCTAGACAGTGGAGTACACCAAGGGTGAGTAACAGGACCTTAGACTTTCTCATGTGTTTAAATGACTCACCCAAAGTCTTTTTTCGAGGAGAGCCAGAGCCGATAATCCGCAAAGAAAAACCAAGCCTAAGGAATAGGCAAAGGGAAGAACTCTGAAGGAGAATGGATGCGACGTAGGGAACGGGGACAAAGGGGCCAGAAGCACCCGCGGCAAAGACGGATAACAAGGCTTCACAGACTTGCAAAACAACTGAGGATCCGGGAGGGAACCAGAGTAGCGCAAGGCGGGGACCCGCGTAAAGACACGGGGCAAAGGAAGCCTAACCCAAAAAAACCAAGGAGCGGGCCCCCCTAGAGAGGGGGGACCCCCCGATTCGAAACCATAGCTTTGAACCCAACGGGAGGAGAGACCCGGGGGGAGATAAAGTTGAGAGACTGACGGAAGGCTAAAGGCCCCAGCCCCGACGAATGCAAGTTTTGTTAATAAATTTGTGACAAAACACTTTTCAACACAAGTCATAACACCAATGAGTTTTATCATAATTTTTTAGGAAGGGATATGTGATGTTTCATTGTTACTTTTATCAATTTGGAGAAATGTTCCAGAATATTTCTAGAAATTCCGAACTTCCCCAAACCTCATACATTGCGCGAACCCGGAAGTCAACTAACAAATATGGCGGAACGGCCGACTGCAGAGGACAATGGATGGTGAGAGTTGAGAGTATCATGGAGCTCAGAAAACCTGGAAAAATATATTTTGTTCCATGTTTCTGTGTAAAAAACTGTTTGATTTCAAGTAGTCGATTGTACTTTTCTCTTCTCGGTGATGTCAATAAGGATTTGATCATTATCGTGCAAGTATTAGTAAAACAAAGTTCAGACAGGCAAATTAATTTTAAAGTTATACATAATATCACTGTGCAAAATCGCACATGGTTCTGACATCAACAGAGAAATGGCCATAAAATTAGGGGTTGGTATCCACAAGGGCTGTTGTCGACAAGGTTGGCGACAATGCACTTATCCTTGCATGGCGACCCCATGTAAATTTGGCGACAACAAATATTCATGGAAGAGCCTTATCACTTTTGCAAACTTGCCTCTGGCCATGTTCTTTATACTGGGCACCCAATTTGGTGTGATAGGTTACATTTTGACTGCATAGTAGTGTGCCTTTAAAGGCTTGTAGTTGGTAAATCTAATGTCAGGACATACTCCATTTTGGGGTTTTTTAATAGTTACTTCTTTACCTTCATTTTCAGAGTAAAAAGAATTATTTTCATTAATGCTATATACTATAGCTCATTAAGCATAATTAGTCAGGCTTGGATGATGGGCGGACGGAGGAGGTGGGCGGAGGAGGAGGTTTGTTTTAATGTAGGTGATAGAGGGATTAGAGACATTAACAACACCAAATTCAAAGGGCTTCTTAATATTGCCTATGTTATTACTGATATTAAATCAAAATACAGTCTTCCAGATAACATAATTAATTTTTATAGTGCTAATTAGGGCCCAATAGTTCTCCAACTTACTAATTCTTGCCGCCAATCGCCGCAGTGAAGAAGTCCTCCATTCAAACATCGAATATAGGTTCAATGCATAAGGCCAGGTTATATATAATTTGTCTACTAGATCAAGTTCAAAATCAACATATAATTAGTAATTGTTTAAAATTAGCATTTCAAATGCTTCCAAAGGTGGGGAAGTGGACTGTGTTTTTAGTACATTTGTTTTTCAGATGTGAGACAAATAATTCTAAATTTTGCCAATTCTTACCATTACTCACCGTCGCAAGAATGCAGCGTCACAGGACTTCACTAAAGCCACTATCAGTCAATTTGTTCAAAATGAAAATACCCATTTTTCTATTACTCTAAATTGCTAGTGTGAGGTCATTCTCAAACACCGTATATTACGGTCATTGGCAAAACAGACAAAAGCTTTTAAAAGCGGTCCTGTGAGATGCCATTACGATGTTGTGTGCCTTAAAAAAAGTCAGTCCCGACTGTATTAGTAAACAAAGCATTAAAAAATCACATTTCTTGACAAATACGGCGCTGTTAAGGCTTAGCAACTTACAGGTGTCTTTACTACAACCATTTCCAACCCACAAACAGTGCAAAAAAAAATATTCAAAAACACATTATGTTTGGGGTTTATAAATAATATAACTGACAGCCTGATTTCCTTCCTCAATGTGACTGAAATATATGAATTAACACTTAAATTTTAAAAAAAATGCCCCCAAAATACCATTTTTTTAGCACCCCTAAAGAGAAAATGGACTCGACCAGTGACCCCAGGTCACACCCTGTCGACCATTTAACTCTCCCCAATTCCGTTTTGGCTCGTAGCCCAAACGTCGCACGCATTCTCATATCATGCTGTGGGGCCGGGCGGGCCTGAAGGGGAAAGTCAACATTGGAAAGAAATCAGGCTTCACTTATATGATTTATATAACATAATGGTTTTTTGAATAAATTCATACACTGAATGATTTCCTGTACACCAATGGTGAATGAAATATATCATTACTCAGTGAATAATAATTCACTCAACACCAGATGGTCTCGTCGGAGGTGGTGAGCATTTACTCAGAGAGAAAGGCGATAGGATGCAGTCAAAGGTTCTTGAAATCAAAAAAAACGCCAGAGCACAAAAACACATGGAAATCTAGATTCCAAAAAGTCAGGAAGCCAAAACTCAACTAGACAGTGGAGCAGTACACAAAGGGTGAGGAAAAAGGAACCTTAGAATTTCCTAGTGTTTTAAATGACCTAACCCAAAGTTTTTTGAGGAGAGCGAGCGATAATCCAGGGCAGAGAGAAAACCCCAAGACTAAGGAATAGGCGAAGGAAGAAAAGAAATCTGAAGGAAGACTGGAAGCGACTTAGGCCCTGGACAAAGGGACAGAAGCACCCCGCGGCCAAAGGGGGCGGAGAACAAGGATTCACAGCCTTGCAAACAAAAGAGGATCCGGGAGGACCAGAGATAGCGGCGGCGGCCCCCCCAAGGCGGACCCGCGTAAAAGGACACGGGGCAAAGAAGCATAACCCAAAACAAAAACCAAGGAGCGGGCCCCCTAGAGAGGGGGACCGATCCGAACACCACAGAAGAACCCAACGGGGAGAGACCCGGGGCAGATAAAGGTTGAGAGACTGAGGAAGGCTAAAGGCCCCAGCCCCCTGACGAAAGGCTGGGAGAAAGACGACCCTGACCCGGGAGAAGAGCTACAAGGAGAGGAAATCTCAGAGCCTAATTCAGCCGGGAAGGGGACCCGAAGGAGAAATAAAAGGCGCGGATTAGAGCGACGCCGCCAATGGGGCTCGCCCAAAAAATTCGCCGATAAAACTCAGATCCCAGAGGGGGGAGCTAGATTCGGTCAGGAACAATCGGACGCCTTGCAGGCCGTCAACCCAATGGAACGAACCAACGTCACGAAGGACGTAACCAAAACAACCTCGCTGTGGTGGACTGCTGAGCAGCGACCGAACAAATCCAGACAACGGACGATCGGAGACGGCTAACAAAGCCTCAAGAAAAGCGAAAAGTCCCACCTCAGGCGGTCACAGCCAGGAGAGGGAGGGGGACGATTCAGGCCTCAACTCGGAAGTAAATAGACCGATTAAAAACGAGGCAGACCTCCGCAATACAGGGAGCCGCGGCGCCAGAACGGGCAACCGAAAAAGAGCAGTCAAAACTAGATTAATGATTAAACTGTCAATCCCGCAGATCGGGCCAGAGTCAATCCCGGCCCGAAAAGGAGACACAGTGGCGAAGCACCGAGAAGTCTACAGAGGGGAGAACCAGAGGTTAGCTGTGCAGAAACACGAGTCGAGCCCGAGAGGCGACTCGAGCCGAGAGCTCGCTAACTGCTCGGGAGCCAGAGTGGTGACTGACAGCAGAGAACAGGTGACAAAGTCGTCGAACAGAATGACCCCAGCACGAGGGGGAAAAAAAACTTCTGGACAGAACGACCAAATCGATATCGAGGAAACAAACAGGTAGCCGCGTCGGCGAAACTCCGGCTCCGGGCAGAGGGATGCCCCAAAGAAAAATGCCATAGGCAGCACCAGTGGCATTTGGACACGAATCTCCCGAGGAGAGGGAGAAGGAAGGAGAGGCACCAGAGAGGTGCTAACCGAACGGCGCGAGATACCACGACAACCAATCTCGAAGACGTCAGACATGGAAGAAAAGGAAAGACTCACACAACGGGGGTTTACGCCCAAGGCGATTCCCCACAAGGGGCGCGAGAAGCTCAAACTGACTTAAGTCCAGGTCATAAACTTTGACCGACTAGAAGCTGGGAGAGAGGATAAAGATACCCAGATCGGAAGTGGGCGAACAACATGTCGGGGCTCCTATAAGACAGGAGCCAGAGCAACCGAACGTGTTGCCCCCAGGACCCCGAGGCGGTTACTAAGGGGAAAAAAGCCAAAAAATCCAGTCACAAGGCACGCTGGGAAGACAAAGGGAAGACAAAGACCATGCCAATGCCAAGAAACAACTGAGAAAGCCGCCAGTGAAGGCGAGTTCGAGAGAACCCGCCAGCAATGGGAATACACCATCGCAGGGATTCCCAGATAGGCAGCACAGTTAGACGAAGGAGGCAAAGAAAACCAGCAAGTGAAGAGATCGAACAACGGGGAGAGTCTGAAAACCGATGGGGGAGACCCCCCCAAGACAGATCCCAACGAATCGGGAGCACCCCCTGGGCCTGAAGCCCAGGAACCGCCCCAACGGTAGGCCCGGACCAGCCCCAACGGTAGGCCCGGACGAGCCCCAACTAGGTAGCCCCGGACGAGGCCCAACGCTAAGCCCGTACGGCGAGCCCCAACGAGGGGCCAAGCCGAGCCGACCCAAAGCCCGTGTCCAAGGTCCCCCAGAGGGAGACAGAAGACAGGTAGCCAAGCCGGGAGCCTAAGGATGTGCAGAACTGTCAAAGGAAAGCCCCATCTCCCGAACAAGCAGGAGAAGGGGGCCCCGGTAAGCCACCGACCCAAAATAGTGGGCAGTGTCCAGGCAAAAGTCGAAAAAGACCTCCAAGGGCTCTTATCCCCAAGGTGGCGAGAAAGAAAGACAAGAGAAAGAAAGGCCTGGGAGCCAGGTAAGGGTTAAGCACCGAGCCAAAACCCACCAGCGCCCAGGACAAAGAAGCCCAGAAGGCAAGGGCATCCACTGGGGGGGAGCCGAGCCCCAGAGCGGGAAACCCGGAGGCAACCAGCGATCAAGACGAATGACCAAAAGCGCGGGACGGCCAGAGCAGGATAGGCATCTGAGGGCCCAGCCGGCAAAGTAGCCGAGGGGTCTCGGGCCCGAAGAAAGTGGGAAGGAGGGCAAGGAAAAAAAGCCAAGACGCGATGTTCAGGTCCCCGTACGGGGGGGGGGGGGGGGGGGGGGGGGTGAAAGCCAAGGAGACGGACATAAAGCCCCTACCCCAGGACTAGGCCGGCCCAGTGAAGCCCCTGGGGGGGACCACAGCACAGGCACAGGCTCAAAAGCACGAAGGGGGCCAAGCGTTAACACACAAAGAAGCAGGCCATCAGCCCGAGGGCCAGAGGCCAGGCAGGCCACGGCTAGGACGACAAGGGGGGGCCCAGCCAGCCGAGCTGCATGGAAAGAACCAGGGCCGGCTACCCGAAGGAGATGAAGGGTCTAAGCGCGTAGCAAAGGCTAGGCGACGACAAGGCCAAGGCGGAGGTTAAATAGGACCCACCCAAGGCTAAAGGTCCACGGACCTCCCAAGGAAAGTCGGGGGTAAAGACCCAAAGACCGTTATCACGCCAATGGATACAAGGTCTGACCCAAGGGGGAACAGAGGACTAACGCCAGACGGAAACGGTCACTGGACGGATCGGAGCGAGCTAGGCCCAGTTGATCCCCAGGAGGGGAGCAACGAAGCTGCCTCATAGCCCAAGTCCAAGTTCCCCAAGGGAGACAGGGGACTAGGCTAGGTAGCAGAGCCTCAGCCAGAGCCTAAGAGCAAGGACGACAAGCGCTAGATGGCTAGCGCCTAACTGGCAGAGAACAGAGGCTAAGTCCTGATGGTGCGCAAAGAACGGGCCCGGATTAGCACCGCAAGGGGAAGCTAGGCTACGGCGGCGGCAGCACGTCAGCCGCCAACAGGTAGGCAGCGACGGAAGCGCCGGCGCGACCCAGAGCTGAATAGCAAATGGGAGGGTAGCAGGGCAGGCCCGAGGCTACCCCAAGCTACGAAGGGAGAGATGCCCGAGCAGCAAAAATCACCCCCGCGGAACGGTGGCAGTGTGCACCAAAGGCTAAGGTCGACCACGATGATGAAGTGCAAGCCCCACTACACGTGCCAGGATCCGACCCACGCCCAGGCCGAGGCGGGTAGGCCCGACCACTCGGCAGGGTAGGATCACCAAAGCACACCCATCCAGAGAGATGGGGGACCCCTGCATGCAGAAGATAGAGCAACGACGGGGAATAGAAGCAGTAACCCCGGGACTACACAAAGCTGAGAGGGCTCACACCACAAGGAAGGCAACATGCCAGCAAGGATAAGGGTTTGAAGCACCAAGGCTAGGCCGCCCTGAAGGGGAGCCCTGCCAACGAGCAGACTTGAGTAGATGCAAGAGAACCACCGAGACATACGGCATCACGAAGGGAAAGGGATGCCCGAGAGCCAAAGCGGCGCGACATTCCCGCAAGGGAGACAGTTGCGCGCCGAGAGTTGAAAGTCAAAACACCAGCGAGGCGGACAAGAAAACACCCGAGCGACAGCCCCCGTAAGAGGGGACCAGTCGCAATGGTAAGGCCAAAATCAACGCCAACGACGGCGGATAAACAAAGACACCATGGAGCCGCACCCCCGGCTTGGGAGGAGACGCGGCATAGAGTGATTGAATGGTAACCAACAACCCCAAGTCAATCCACCTCCGGAGAGGTGAGACGCTATAAAAAGGAGGAGTACTCCGCACCCGAAGGCGGGGAGAACAGCCCTTAAAAGTACCGGAGGGAGAAGGATAGGAAAACGAGCTATACAACCCGCGAAGACGAGATTTATGCGACATAGGATACGCACGGGCACGCAGCGCGCCCCGAAAGGGCATGCTGCAGCCTGCATGAGTCCCCCGGGGAGGCAAGCCCTGAGGCTGCCCCAGGGGGCGCCGAGAATGCAATGCAAACACCCACGGGGGGGTGTGCAGTAACGGAAGAGAACCACATGAACCCAGACAGAAACACATAGCTGGGAACTAGCGCCGGACGTACCCGCACCAGTAACCGCACACGGTACCGCATAAGTGGGGACCAGCCTGGCGAAGCGCGAGCGCCCCCACCTAGCCCGTGAGGCCTGGGGAGCATGCAGCCCGAAGTCAGACTAACCCAGCGCGGCTAGCAGGCCTAGCCATGCGGGGTGTGCCGAACGGCTGAACCGTAGCGGGAATTAGCACTGGACGATCCGAACCAGGAACTCTGCCCACAGTACTGCGGGCGACCAACCGGCGAAGCGCCGCGCGCCCCCCACTAGCCCGTGAAGGCCTGGTGAAGAATGCAGCACGAGCCAGATGGCACCGCGTGGCTAGCCAGCGGGAGCAAGTGAGCGTAACCGACACCCGCGGAGCCCCGTTATGGGGCGCCGAGGAAGCCACCTCAGGGCTGAACGAATCAGGCCCGAGGCCGGTACAACGGCAGCGCGGGGTTGCAGAGTCCGAGGACCCCTAAACATGTGCGCAGGGGGGTCGGTCACTGGCGATGGGGATCGGCCCGAGAAAACACGGGCGTCACCATAGCCAACACATCGCCACCGGACGGACTGCTGCCGCCCAATCCCACAGGGCAGACCACGCTAGCCTGCCCCGATAAAGAAACGAGCTAAATCAGGCGAGCCAGCGCCGGAGGTGCTAGCCAGGCAAGGCCCCCGAGGAGGCAGACCGACTAGCAAACTATTGAAGCAACCGAACGGCTATATCGGGATGTCCGCAGCCGCAAAATCCCCATGGGAAAAAGGCAGTGCAGACCGCGCTAGCCTGTGCCGGAGAAGCCCCTAGGGCTAGAACAGGCGAGCCAGCGGCCCGGGGTGGTAGCGGGTAGGCTGGGCGGACAGGAACTCCCGAGAGAGAAACGCCCTTAATGTTTTTAACAAGAAAAGAAGAACTAGAGAAAGGTCAGAATTGTGCCGTTGGACCACCTGTAATACAGTTAAGTGACAGGGACAGGAGATTTGTTGAGGATACAAATTTCTTTCAAATTTCACTGGCTCGGTTTTAGAATCACCTATCGGAACCGTTTTGACGGTCTTTTGGACAACTGTTTTAAGGAAGATAATAAAGAATAAATATACTAAAAGAAATGGAATTTTGGACCAAAATTTTAATTCTTTTAATTTTGTTTTCATTTCCCAAGTTTTTTTCACTCAAGTCAGGAAAGGAATGCTTTGTTTTTGCTTAGGGTTTTTTATGGGCCAAATCTGTCTGTTAAATTGTTCTTCTCAGTGCTAGATGAAGGCATCTTTATCAATTTTTTTTTTTTTTATTCCAAGCCAGTAGCTGACAGAATTGTATCCACTTGATGCTGCCATGCTCTCAGATTTCATCTCCCCCTAGGTTGTCTTCTCTTCTCCTCCAAGGATTTGGCATCAGGTCTGTTATCTCACTTGGTACACTATACTGTTGTGTTTCTACTTAGCATGAGTCCAGTCCATATCTATTTATTGGTTGATGATTGACACGCACTGGCATGTTAGACAAGGTGCAATGTGGGTTGTCAAAGAAGAAATTGTTGCACTGCATTTGCATTGTATTGCAATGCGCAGCATCATACTCGCTGCATCATACTACATTGGAATGGAGTATGATGCAGTCTTCACTGCACTGTATTGCAGTAAATGAGGCCATACTGCAAGCAACTGCAGTAATGATTTTGGTAGGCTGCATTGCAGTGCAGTGAAGTATGAATGGACCTTTACTCTAACCTACTTTTCACTTTTCTTGTGGTCAGAGTTTCTGCCACATCACAGCTGTTTGAACGTCTCATTTATTATGACAAAACCAGAATAAAACAAAAATTATTGCCTGGCGACACACTTTTGACAACTGATTTGGAATATTTAGTCCACTAACTACATTCTGTGTAAATCTTACGAAATTTCATTGCGGGGCAAATATGATTTTTCTTAAAAATCTAGTTTTCCATGTTGTTCTATGGAGAATGGGCATATAGAGGGCGCTATAACATACAAATCATGACCTTTGTAGGCCTATATGGGAAGATTCCCACAATGGATTTGTCTGATTTTTGCAGAGATGATAGCTCTTGCATGTCAAAATTGTATCGCCATTGCTTAAAATTGTTCTAAAAATAAAATTTGTATGGGGTCAAAGAGCTGTGACATATGACAAGACCAGAATAATCAACCTGTCTCTTGAATGAGATTCCTTAGTCATTGCCAATGCATGACATCAAAACGTACAGATTGTGTATGCCACATCCCCTTTGTTTTGATTGAAGAATTATGACAGTGACAGTACTCAGCACCTACCTATTTTGCGCTTTCCACCGTATCTTGTGGTCACCTTTTGCTGGGGTTCCCGAGCACCTAGAGGAGTGACGACTTCAAAAACGGGGGAAGGACTCCTTGCTGAAACTGGGTTGTGAGGTGTGCCAACATTGATTTTCTCTTCCTCTGATGAGACACTAGGCATGCCTCTGCTGATGTCCAGTCCTAATATGGGAGAACCAATCTCATTGTGATTTGGGTCATCATCTTTGCCACTCTGCGAGTCCGGAATGACCGGGGAGAAATCATCATCATCAGTGAAGTTGTCGACTTTGGCTTGAATATCCGAGGCCAAGGCAAAGATGTCATCATCACTTCCGTCGGAATCTATTGCTGCAGATTAAAGTATCAGACAATACAAAACTTCTTAATTTAATTAAAGCTGCAAAAGCATATATCTGTGAAGCACTAGAAGGAAAGGTGGTGTTGCATTTTTTTCACATTCTTTCTGTTCAGTTCTGTTGCTAATAGCTAGCCCTGTCAAGTACATATAGAAGGTATAGAGATAAATGTAATGACGATATAATTTTTGCCCATAAGGCACAAATTTAAAACAGTTTGTCTCAAAATGCTTTCATGTAGTTTGTCTACTCTGAAGTAGGTATTAATGTTGTAGCTGTTTGGAATAAATATCTTGTGTACATCTGCTTTTAGTTGCCATATTGTAGAGGTACGATTTTAAACTGCAACACATTGTATACACAATTACATGGCCATTTTCCCCTATGTACTGTGTTTTTCTGTCAGAAAGATACCCAACGGCTAGCGTGGATTAGCTATGGTTAATTCAGCTTAAGCAGTAGGTTGTTCTGATGTGCTCCAGTCAGTGTTAATTTCCACAATTTTGTGCTTCATTTCAATTTTAAATATCAACCACCTACATTTTGGATTTTTGATAATGCTCAATTCAGATTTTATGATAACTGCCATGGTAGATATGGATGCTGTAGAAAAGGATACACTTAGAGAGAGTAAGAACCTGCTGCTGTTGTTCAATAAACAGAGAGAGTGTGAAATTTTAGTGGCAAAACTTTTGAGATTTTTAACAAAATTTGTCCCAAAATTGCTGATATTTCTCCAAATTTGGTGATCACAGATTTTTGCCAAAAATCTGTCATTTTTCTTCTGACCGCCCCTACTGGCACCGCTACTCAGGGGTGCAATTTCGTTGTAACTTGCGGGAATCAGGTTTGATTCTCGCCAGGTAATTTTGCGAGAATCAATTGATTCAGACCTACTTCGGTAAGATTATGAATATATTATAAGGATATAATTTATTCCCATGCTTAAATTATCTGTTAGGCGAACTTATCAGTTATTACCATGTATTTTAACTCTTAGAAATCTAAATACAGAAGGCAGAAGTAAATTCTTAACAATTGTTTTAAAAACCATATAATTTGGAGCTGGAAATTTTTTTAATTAGGCCCAACTGTGCTTCGAAATGTGACACTACTGGGCATCGACGTCACGACCACTACAAGTTAACTACTTGCCGAAGAGAGACAACAAATATTCAACTACAAGTATGAGTCCACGAAAAAAAAAAAAAAAAAAAATCTTCCTCTGATGAGACACTAGGCATGCCTCTACTGATGTCCAGTCCTAGTATGGGGGAACCAATCTCATTGTGATTTGGGTCATCATCTTTGCCACTCTGCGAGTCGGGAATGACCGGGGAGAAATCATCATCATCAGTGAAGTTGTCGACTTTGGCTTGAATATCCGAGGCCAAGGCAAAGATGTCATCATCACTTCCGTCGGAATCTATTGCTGTAGATTAAATTATCAGACAATACAAAACTTCTTAATTTAATTAAAGCTGCAAAAGCATATCTGTGAAGCACTAGAAGGAAAGAAGGCGGTGCATTTTTTTTTTCACACTTTCTGTTCACTTCTGTTGCTAATAGCTAGCCCTGTCAAGTACATATAGAAGGTGTATACTATAATAAATTGACATATTTAAGTACTACAAGTATAATACTCCAGAGATAAATGTAATGACGATATAATTTTTGCCCATAGAAATAAGGCACAAATTTAAAACAGTTTGTCTCAAAATGCTTTCATGTAGTTTGTCTACTCTGAAGTAGGTATTAATGTCGTAGCTGTTTGGAATAAATATCTTGTGTACATCTGCTTTTAGTTGCCATATTGTAGAGGTACGATTTTAAACTGCAACACATTGTATACACAATTACATGGCCATTTTCCCCTATGTACTGTGTTTTTCTGTCAGAAAGATACCCAACGGCTAGCGTGGATTAGCTATGGTTAATTCAGCTTAAGCAGTAGGTTGTTCTGATGTGCTCCAGTCAGTGTTAATTTCCACAATTTTGTGCTTCATTTCAATTTTAAATATCAACCACCTACATTTTGGATTTTTGATAATGCTCAATTCAGATTTTATGATAACTGCCATGGTAGATATGAAGAGAAGATTTCAATAGCTTCCCACAATGCATTGCTTCCAATGGATGTTTTTGTACAGGTACTGATGTGGGTCGTAAGTGATGAAACATGGCTAAATTGACAGTACTGATCACAAACTTGCATTTTAAGAGCATTTCATCTCTAACGATCCACATGGCAACCTGTACAAAAACTTCCAATGGAAGCAATGCATTGTGGGAAGCTACTGGTATCTTCTCTTGTAGATATGGATGCTGTAGAAAAGGATACACTTAGAGAGAGTAAGAACCTGCTGCTGTTGTTCAATGAACAGAGAGAGTGTGAAATTTTAGTGGCAAAACTTTTGAGATTTTTAACAAAATTTGTCCCAAAATTGCTGATATTTCCCCAAATTTGGTGATCACAGATTTTTGCCAAAAATCTGTCATTTTTCTTCTGACCGCCCCTACTGGCACCGCTACTGGCAGCTACTCCATAGATACTACACTGTCTGGATAGTTGACAAATCCAGGGCACTATATACTTGATATTATATACCAACAATTTGTTTTCAAGGGAAAAACTGAGCATCACCAAAACCCCATGTCATTCTGAATTCTGAGTAGAAGATGTGAAAACATTCTGCCCATGTGGACACTCAGGCTTCTCTGATGGTTTACACAGCCACTGAATGTGCACTATGTATGTGGTAGAAAAATAGTACTGGCCTGTAAGTTTAAGCATTTAAGTAGGCACTCCAAGTCTACTCGGAACTAGCTACGTGGCTAATCCTTATATGGCTAACTGGCTGTGTACTTCACATGCTGGATGGAACTTGGAAGAAAACTTACCCATGTCCTCTGGGTCCTCCCCATCCAGTTCTTTGAAGTCATCGTAGATGCCGGAATCCTTGCTGATATTCTTGGTGTTCTCCCTCTTTATCTTGGGGCTCTGCAGATTGCCTAGACTACCAAGAAGTGACGTGCCAAAGACAAAGTGGGTAGGTACTAAGGGTTGATGGCCTCTACTACTGGTAGGACTTGGCCCAGGAAGGTTTGTGTGGAGTTTTGGTGAGGAGTATGTCAATGGTTTGCTGACATTGGCTGAAAGACCTATAATATTGCAGTAATTGTTAGAGTGTCTAGTTCAAAATCATCCAGTCAAAGAAAGGGTAAGCTGGGATTAAAATGCTGAAATGGTCTATAGTATACAGGGAGCCTGATATTGCAACTATTACACTCATGGGATTCACCCAGAGGGTGTTTTGAACCCATCCCATAATACATTGCAATGTGACAATGCTGTACTGTACTAAACACATGTCAGTACTTTGGGATAACAAGTGTTCAAGAAGTTTAAAGGCACTATCAGTGATTTGATAAATCAGAAAACTAAAAAAATTATCCAAAATCAGTTTCTTGCATGTCTATAACAAGTACAAGTATCCTAACATACCCTGCAAATGATAAGACCAGAAGCAACCTAATAAGGACGAAAACGGATATTTTAGTCATTACTGTCCGTACGGACACTTACCACTACAGGTAGTTGAATGGAGATTCATATCTTTGAACACGACCGTTTTCTTCCTTTTCTGTAAATTCTTTGGTTGGAAAAACTTGGGAATTCTACCGACTTATCCTTCACTTTTAAGCTATTCCTGCAAAATTTTGACTCTTTCGAGAAAATCACTGATAGTGTCTTTAAGAAAAAAGGCATTTCATGATCATGCAAAAAATTCCCAAAGTACATGCACATAGTGGGCTGAAACGAGTGTAAAAGTCAGGGTTTTTATGTGTTAAGAATAGGATTTTTGTGGGCTCACATGACCTTATTGAAGTGATTTTTTTCCAAAACTGGTGCATTGTGGGATTGATTGACTCAATACACCCTCTGATCAATACCGAAATGTCCGGTCAATTATCTTTTGCTGCAATAAATCTACACTCAGCAGTATTGCTGAGTGTGAGGTGTATCCGGCCACCCCCGTTAGCGGGGACAAAACCGGATTTAAAACTTTGGTTTAACTAACTTTGTAGTGTACAGCTGGAGACCAATAACCAAATTTGCACCAATTTAAAGTTTAGGGTAGGATTTTTCAATTTCACCTTCTGAATGTTTAGAGTGATATTATCTAAGAGACATTCAGCGATATGGTAATTATCATAACCTTTTATGCTTTGCCCTAGTTTTACAAAGGACCACAAAAAATAAACCTGTGTTTAAAGGGATTAGCAGTGATATTGCGAGAGAATCTAAAAATGTGGAAATGCATTTGTTTTAACTTATAAATCAGGGATAAGTGTGCACAATTCCATAAAACTGCTTTAATGTAGAAACAAACCACAAAATAGTGAAAAAAATGAAGTATTTGAGGAAATTTGTCATATCCAAAAAAAAAAAAAAAAAAAAGATTGACTCAATACACCCTCTGATCAATACCGAAATGTCCGGTCAATTATCTTTTGCTCCAATAAATCTACACTCAGCAGTATTGCTGAGTGTGAGGTGTATCCGGCCACCCCCATTAGCGGGGACAAAACCGGATTTAAAACTTTGGTTTAACTAACTTTGTAGTGTACAGCTGGAGACCAATAACCAAATTTGCACCAATTTAAAGTTTAGGGTAGGATTTTTCAATTTCACCTTCTGAATGTTTAGAGTGATATTACCTAAGAGACATTCAGCGATATGGTAATTATCATAACCTTTTATGCTTTGCCCTAGTTTTACAAAGGACCACAAAAATAAACCTGTGTTTAAAAAGCCGATTAAATTCTAACACTGTTTTGAATTTCTCAATATTTTTTTTTCTCAATATTTTAGTTCCCAAAGGCCACTGTGATAAATTAATTGTCCAGTTTCATAATGAAAATATTGTTACCTCACTCATTTGGGGGTATTTGTTAACTGTGAGGTAGGCAATGTGTACATGCAAGAATCTGAGTTTGTCAAAATTTAGAGGGTGCCCTCCCCACAAATCACTGAATGGCACTTTAAAACTAAACCTAATCAGAACTAAAACGATGAAAACTTGGTTTAGTTCTATACACAGAAGTTTCTGCCAAATGACTATGATTATTTTCTTCTACAAATAAAATCTTCACCCACTTATGACTGAAATATTCAGTTATACTGTTCATTCATGCAAACAAAATATTGACCGATTATGATACCATAATATTTTTATCACAATACCAGGGGCCCATTTCACAAAGAATTATGATCGATCGTAAGTTTAATTGATCAAGCGTAACCCCTCGATCAAGCATAAAGTCTTTGTGAAACGGTCCCCTGATATGGAAAAAGGGTGGCAATGATCACCTCTAGTTCTATTAGCTGACCCACAAGTGGCACCAGGGCAACCTAATATTTTTGCCTACATGACAAACATATAAGATATATTAGTTAATTATTTTACATAAAAGATAAAAAGGGGAGAAGGAACTAGTGCTACCTGATGGACTGTCACCCTGCAGCTTCCTATGTGGAGTTGAACAGATATTTCGAGATGCATTTAATTGTGTCCCAGCTGTCGTGGGCGTCTGCTGCCCTCTTGCACCAACTGTTGATGAGGTTGATTGTCTGCCAACTCCCACAGCAGAAGTAGGAGTTTGGGGGCTATTTGCTAATTTGGCAAAAGCAGGAATATCAACTACCATTCCTGCCCTGCCCTGGCTGGTTACTTCATCAAACTGGGGTTCAACCTTGACCCCTGACCTGATGTTGACTTTTGACCTCCCATTGCCAGGAGTACCTTGTAATTGTCTTGTTACAGGGGACACTGGAGAAGATTCCAGTGCGGGTGGCCTGATTGTACTTGGCTGTGTTGGAAGAGGAGAGATGTCAAGTTGGTTGCCTGTCCTGGTAGTCAAAGGAGATATTGGTTCTTTAAAGGTTTTGCTGTTATCTGGAAACGCTGTTGACTTGGATGGACTATCGGAAATCTCCCGCAGCTGTACAGCAATAAAGAAAGTAGCAACATTATGTAGATGAAATTGTCATTGCTAAAGTTTTCACAAAAATACATTTACATTTATTACAAGCAACAGAAGAAAAAACAGTTACAGAAGAAAAAACACACACATTGGGGAATGAAAGCTGCTGAACTTTTAGTATTGCCAAATAGTACAGTTCTAAAATGAGCTGCCAATTTATTTGAGAGTTAGGCCATGCCCATGCCTATTGGATTTGTATCAATATTGGTGGCTTTTTTTTTTTATTTATTCCACCTTTTCCTTGCTTTTGTGCCATTTTCACTGGAGCGTACTGTAGAAATATTACTCTTAACACTCACCATAAAACGGAATTCTGAGTTAAGTTGTGGATTGTGAGCTCCTGGTTTTAAGCCGGCTCCATTGATGTGTCCAAAGGTGATTGTGTCGCCAACTTTAAGTTGTACCATGCCCTGAATCTGTAATTAGGTGCAAGGATCACCAAAATTAACTTCTAGCTAAGGTGATAGAATATTTAGCAAATTAGTTGAAACAAAATCCCATCAGTCACATTTTTTTATCAAATGAGCATGCATATAGGTTTCATACAAGACTGATGACTAAATAGCATGACATAAATGCAATCTTTCACAGCAGGTTTTGTTTAAAAACACTCACACTGGTCTAACGTTGGTATTTGAAATCAACATTTTTTAAATATTCTCCACAGGAACCCCCCCCCCCCCCCCATTGCATTTGACCCCAGAATAATGCCAAGATCATTCTAATTTATTACCGATTTTCTGCCGAAAAAGAAGTATTCAGGGTATGTTTACAGAATGACCCCCAAATGACCTCTCTGAATGCCCACATGATCATCCTTGAAGATACTAATGAGCGGACTATCAATTTGTTTGGAGCAACTCTCCTTCTTTTCTTCTCCGCTTAACCCCCCCCCCCCCCCCAGTTTTCAATTCCCCGTCCTCCTCTTCTACCAACAAAGCATTCCATCACAACTTTCACAATGCCAAAGATAACCTTTGACCCACCATCTTAACACCATATGATCCACTACATTTTACCATTGATCAGTTTGAGCATATTGTCGGTGTGAACTTCCATCCAGTAGTTAGTTTAGGTATTTGTGCAAGAAAGTATTTCCTAGTCTGTTTATACACAAAGATTCTTCCAATAGGGCAACTGTATACATTTGACCTCTTAAACTTGAACACCCCACATGACACACTTCATAGGTCATCTGAGACAATTTTGGTTATGCCAATGTTTTTATTTAGACCTGGAGAGGGGTGGATCCTGAAAATATCATGTGTTGAGTGCTCCGAAAGTGTTACCAATAAGCATATATGCAATGCATTTTCACAGTTTGGAATGCCACAAAAATTGTTGTATACGGTTTTAATTGGCAACTTAGATGTTAATGCATATTATGAGACATGCACATATTTGTGTTCCTTGTATGTAGCAAAAACAACAACAACAACTGAGGCACTATGCAGTCAGTCACTATCAATCACTCAGGATCTCTCTCATGCAAAATATCAGGAGTCATTAGAGTATTTTGTGCATTAGAAATGGTAGGAATCATTTCGCAACACATTTTCTTTAATTGATTGGTTTTGCAAAATGTGCGAAAGAAAATTGCCCGTCCGGTAAGACAATGGAACATTGGGGAAATGCTAAGACCGATAACAAAGGTGAAGCCAGATTTTTTTAGGTGTGTGTGCTTGCGCAAACAAAGACGGGCAATGCACAGGTGTGCTTGCTTGCATAAACAACAAGATGAGGCAGGGTGCTTACGCAAAAAGACATGACAGATACATGTCCACTTACGGGGACCATGCAATGCTAGGATTGCAAAGAGAAATCATACGGTTCGTGGGGGCTATTCCATAATGCATGCGATTGCGATTCTTCCCTTTTCTATGGTTTTTTTCAGCATTTTAAGCCTATTTAATGGCCTCAAATGAACCACTGATAACCCTATATCTACTATCCTTAAACACCTCAGACTCCATAACATCATTGAGAAACTTTGAATACCATCCCAATCTGTTGACAAGAGTCTTTTACACTGTGACCTTAAATAACCCCTGGATGACCTCTGACCTTACTTTTTTAACAACCCCTATGCCCACTGCGCCTCAGATGGTATTTAATACATTGGTAGCAATATTTAAATATACAAAAAATGTTCAAAAACAGTTGGGGTGCACTTCAAAAATATTGTGTCCTGTCAAGGCTTAATGATACTAGTAGATATCCCATATTATAGTAGGATTTTTTTTTTTATCCGTCAGTTCATTAAACGTTTATGGGGCTGTAGACGATTACATCGTTATGAAAGGTTGTATTAATTTACCCCATCCTAATATAGAAATTTAATGTCACGATACTGGAATAGATTAAGGCCATAATTAAAAAATGTCCCTTTTCTCATGAAAAAAATATTACAAGGCAACAATGCACTGAAAAAATTCAAAACCCAAAACTTGAAACAAACTTGAAGCATTTAGCATAAGAAAATGACACGAATAAGTAATTATTACGCACCATTCGCACCAAAGTTCTTTACTCACTAAGGAATATGAGAAATCTGACAGTTTACATTTATTCGTCTTCTTCCAGAAAAATATTGATAGCTTGGCCCAATATTAAGATTTTAGAGTTTGGAAAACTCATAACAAACTACAATATTACGTGGCCTAATCCTCCTCTTCACCCAGGCCTCGCAATTTTCATGACACTTTATCCATCTTTGATGACTCCAAAAAAGGAAATCGATAAATAAGTGTCCCAGACTTTACGACAATCAATTCAATTGAATCTGGTATGAAGCCTTTACATAAATCGATACAAAAAAAAGTTTATGGGTTTTTTAAGCATCTATTGCTGTTGAACCAAAGTGAAGCATTTCAGAATGTGTTTTGATCTCAACACATCCCCCTCCAACTGAGTTCGTACCATCGAAATATGCGTTTACTGAACAGGAATAAAAAATCAGATAGTACCGAAAGAGTTCTATATGTACCTCCTTTAAACTTACAGGAAACAAATTCTTTTTTTTTTTAAGGTTTTTCTTTTTTTAAACAAAAACCTTTACATGAGGCCAAAAAATAAAGAAGAATTTGTACAAGGAGAAACTTAATTCCAAGGGAGTAGGAAAGTAAAAACCATGAAAACTCTTGCAAAAAACTACACACCTTGAATCATTAACAAAATGTTCCATTGAGCTTTGTGATCCCGTGGTACGTTCACAGCCATTGTCCCACCTGGTTAGGAGAATCACGGCATGCTGCCGGGATATCAGACATTTATTGATGGAAGAATTGAGGTAGAAGTCAGCTTGCGACGAGTTTCTGCCAATACATTCTTGGCCTGCGTTAATCGGAATATACAAAACATATGTGTTCATGCAAGTACATGCAAGTACTTATGTTTTGGGGCTAAATGTGTAAAAGTCAGGGAGGGTTCGTGTGGTTAAATAGGATTTTTGTGGGTTCACATACCTTATTGAGGTAAAATTTCCCACAACACTGGTTGCATTGTGAGATGGATCAATAAATCCTCTCTGGGCCATGGGCCTGTAGTACTGGTAGCAGATTGTATCTAGGCAGGTAAAAATTAAATGATTTGACACTTGAAACTTGACATGCGGTACGGGTAAGGTGACGTTTTCGGAAATCAGACCGGTTTTTTTTGTTTAAAGGGCTGCAGCGATAATGCGAGAGAGAATAAAAAAAAATGTGGAAAATGCATATTCTTTAACTTATAAATCAGGGATAAGTGTGTACAATTCCCTATAACTGCTTCAATGTTGACTTGAAACAAACCACCAATCATAGTGAAATGAAACAAAAACAAAAAAAAACAATGATTTTTTGATCAAAGTCTTCATCCCGTCTCCCACAAAAGAAGGCAGCGACGGCATCTCAAAATCTGCGCTAAACAGCTGATTGCAGTTTTTTACAACGTACCATAAAACAAAGAAAAATACTGTTGGGTTGTTTGAGGTTTTTTGTAAACTTGTATTGAATCATGGTTGCACAAATCACGCTGACAATCTGTGTGATTTATGCACGGGGGGAAAGGAATTTTTGATCTTCTCAAGTCGGAAAATGAAATAAATAGAAACACGTTCTGGGTCACGAAAGTGATCTTGGGTGTTTATTTTCCTTAGTACGTGGTCTCATACTAGGCCTAAATCTCCATATTCTGCCCCCACTTATTTTTATAAGTTAATTTACGATCTACACTGTAAAATTGATTTTTTTGTGGGGGTTGTTATGACGCCTATCCTCGTAGGCCGTAAAAGTCAAGGAAAATACCAATTCAAACACAATAATGAGCCTTGTGCACAAATGATCCTGAATTTTATAATATATAACAGACCTTTTAAGGATTGTAAATGGCTTGGTTCAAGAATTTGGTATGTCAAAAACAAACTGACAATAAAAATTACACCACAATATTTAAAGATATATTCTTAGAGTTAACAAGGTCCTGTGTGTTGAAAGGTTGCAGTCCAACGAGATATGTCCTACAGCGAAGACCTCCAAGATGCCGCGGCAAATTCAATAAATAAAACTCCATCAGGTCATATATTTTTTTTTTTCCATGGGAATCTTTCCCTCAGTCTGAAGGTCATTTTGTTTACAGACAGTCAAGACGACGGGGTTTCCCTAGAGACATAATATCTGACAATTACAGTCCAGGTATTATTCTACCACATCAGTCTGCCGCTAATTTCCTCATTTAGGACCACAAACTGGAATAACCTTTTTGATTCAAAAAATGAAGCTCTTCTGGTTTATTAATTTAAAAGACAACAGCCAGACAGTTAATCAGCTATCAAGCTCTGGTGGCATCCAACGTTATTATCCTGGCACTATGTATAAGACATAAATCCCATTATAGTTTCGAGTTATTAAAAATAGCTATAACTACTAGCTACTACTGGATATAGGTCCAGAGTAAATGCTGGCGAATCCACACTTTTGCAACTCAAATTTATACCATTTTTCAACAAAGTCCCAAGTCTTAAATAGACATACCACAGCATCATGCATAATAATAAACATTAACCTTGCACTAGCTGACCCAAGTGGAAATTCACATAAATTACATGACCTGAATTACATCACTTTCACCATATATAACTTATGGGGGGAATCCCCCAGATCATGCAATGTTTGATCTTAAAGCCTTTTAAACAAGTTGGACTCAGTACCTAAGTTTACATCTTGGGGAAACTTATTTCCCTTATTGTGCAATCTATCTAACAGGAACCTTGCAACAACAACAACATTTAGAGGGGAATTCCCCCTCCCGAACTCTTTTGTATCATAAACAAGTAATTTGCAACCCTGAGGGAAATATTTCTCAAATTAAATCTGAGAATGATTTTAATCAAATTTTGAGGGAATATAACAGTGTGTTTACTTTTATGGCATTTTCACATGTGGGTTTGGACCATTTTATTAAACCACACCGGAGATTATCAAACAGGTTAAAAATTAATCCCCCAATCATGTAATTCAAAACCCCAGAATTACAAATGACATAGGGGGGTGGCCTTATATGGTTATAAAGATTTGAATTGATTAATTCGAAATGGAATCACCTTTCATCGGGATCGCAGCCACCGGCGCGGCCCAGTTCTCCACAGTCCCCCGGCACAGTTCCAGTTAAATTGGATCATATTAGGCCCCAATGGAAAGTCAATGCTATGCTTCCCAGGGTATTTTGTAGCAGAGTGCGAGAATCAGTCCCCTACCGTGAGTCCCCATAATGAATTTGCGGAATCATCTCTTCGCTACTGTGTTAAAATTCTAAGTTAGAATCAAAATTGATTCCCGCAATCATTTGACGAGAATTAGCACTGGTTTCGTACATGTTTTTGGAAAATCATAACTGACGGAAATATTTCATTTTTCATTATTTGTAATTGCAGTATACAGGCCATTTCTCCAACCCTAGCATGCTCTCAATACCATACAAATTGTGTCAAAACACCCCCTAAGGATTACATACATGTAGAAATGTTTTGCCAACTGTTACGTGGTTTAAAAATCTACTCAATATAACGTGAGCAAAAAGAAGAAATCTTGATATTTTCTTTGACAATACAAAATAATGACTTTTAGGATCTCAGCCATCTCAAAGTGGGCAGATAAAAGAAATCATAACGCGGGAGGGTTACGGGAAAAATAACATTGACTTTCATACGCCTTTATACCCGCGTGAGTTTCACGGGGGATTCCGGCATTTTGCACGTGTGCGTAACAACTCACTTTCTGCCGATTCTTAGTCTTCATTTATCTCATGAATTTATGATTAAAGCTTCATCACAAAATCGGCATGATAGTATGCTGTAGTAGCCGTTCTTATTTTCCACATACATTTTCAGTGGAGGTGAGGTGAGAAATACATAATTTGAATGAGCACCGTCATTGCTTGCATGCTGTGGAGTTGTTGTTTTACATTGGAAACCTATTGATGTGCCCCAGGCGCCGTGCACCATTTCAACCTCTGCGGTCTGACCAAATCGATCTAAGCTCCGCGGGACTTGGACTTAATTCCTAATTGGCCATTGGGTACTTGAAGTTCAATAGGGGAACCTCCCGCGATCGGCCACACATATAGACCTCGTCAAAATTTAGCAGTTGGGGGTGTTATCTCCCTAAGAGACTAAACTTTCGGTGTGTGCAGATATGCCTCCACTTGGATTTTTTTCCATTGGGACTACATGTAAAAATTGTAAATGAAGTGTGAAATTTTTTCAAATAAAAAAACAAATAATTAGTGTACGATAATCCCGTGCAGATAATCTTAAGTTTCTCGTTCCCAGCAGTCTTGCTGTTTCCGCCGAATTGCGTTATTTTCTGTTTGACGCCCGGAAAGTTTCTTCCTTCAAGTCCTAAGATTTGGATTGACAAATTTGAGAAGGCTAAGGGCGGCGCTTTTTATCACTAGGTTTCATCGTGTTAGCTCCTTAGTTAGATAAGGAGTAGAGATCCAAAGTGAAAGAACCTTCGCACACCACCAAAAGGTACAACCCCACATATACATCCTGAAGTCATCGTAGTCCCCGAATGGTGGTTGAGTCAGCAAAATAACCTAGTTCTGTCAGTTTCATATCCCATATAGCGGTACCCCGAGCGATGTTTCAATGGTCATCATTGAAATTAGTAATAAACAATTTCGTCACCATATGAAATAGCGTGCAATATTACAGAGCAGCTGAAGTTTATAGAGGGCGTTCTTACTTAAAGAGGCATCGCAGCATGTCATGGATTTTTTCGATTTAAGTGTGGTGGTTAGAGATTGATGAGATATGAAAAATCCTGACATTTTGAGCGTCATAGTCATTTCGTTGTACCGATAGAGCAATTGGAAATTTAGGTCGGCCACCCTCAAAAGTGCCGGACAATGTGAAAGGGACTATGTTTGAGGGGCACAGATTCGTAATTGAGCACCCCACAACTGTGAAAATCGCTATATACGGTAATATTTGGTGTAGAATTCAAATCTGGCGTCAGAAAGTCATAGCGTGTTTACTTTTAGAGTTAATGAGGTCAAAATATATGCCATTTGTTCATTGGGGGCCAAATCTGGGGGGCCATAACTCCAAAATTAAGACAATGAACCAATTTTACCGCCCATCGTTTGGTCAAGCAGAGTTCAGAGTTAAAATAGTAGAACTTTAAAACAATACAATACGCACACATTAGAAAAGTAGTAAGTGAGGTTACAGCCGCCTCTTGAAAATGGTATAATAATGTACTTTTTTTACACATTTGACCCCCCTGGAAAACCAATGTGACATTGGACAAAAAAACCCTCTACTCAGATTGTTGAAGACTGAATTCATTAAACAATTTCTTGGGACTTTCATTTTTACAACAAAATACACACTCAAAGTGTACACACAAAGGTATATGTGACCCCAGAGGTCATTGTAATGCCAGTGTAATCACATATACATTCTATGGGGTATCAGCAAAAGTGTCTTTGTGCTGAAAACAAATTGAAGACTCAAGACACCAAACTGGTTCTTCAAGGAATAGTTCTTTGATTGATGTATCTTCAACCAGATATCCTGAAAGTTCAGAGGGGGTGATGCATATGTCAACATGATTTTAAGGGGGTCCATATTGTTTAAATGCAAATTAGGATTTTTCAATAGGCCGTAACTCAATTATACTCCTAATGTGCTATTATGTACTGGTTAGAAAAGTCCGGCACACGTGTGGTGTGACTCAGATTACAAGGAAAATGGACATTAGAAAATATTTTTACTACGGAGTTTCTGACCCCCCTCAACTTGGTTCCACAGAAAAGATATGCATTTTTACATCCCAAATAACTTTAAAAGTAAAGGAGTAGCTATCATATTTTGATGCCATATTGAATTCACACCAAAAAAAACCCAAGATAGTGACTTTTCAAAGTTGGGGAGGGTGGGTTCCATTACCAAGTTTAGATGGCCCTCTCAAAATCTTTCGCATCGCACAGCAGTTTTGATGGTGACCCCCCTCAATTTCTGAATGATCCTGCGGGAAAACGAAAGGCGGTATGAAGCTCACCCCCCCCCCCCCCCTAATTTCGGGTTTTCATTTCCTCATCAATATCAATCATCATCACCCAAAAAAGAAAAAAATCCATGATATGCTGCGGTGCACATCTCGAGTGTTGGCATGGAAAAGCCGGCACCTTTTTTGTGATTGTGTGAGATCCGACCACCAAGGCAATATAATAACAATGGCGAGTTCAGGCCCTGGTCCTCCCACCCCCCACGGGGGGGGTGCCCGTGAGGTTTCCACCGGTCTGGCAGTGGCGGCAGTAAGAAATCATAATGTAGACGTTCGCCCCATTGCGTTTAACACGTAAAAGCAAAAACACAGTATGTGTTGTAGTGTCAATTGACACTTGAAAGGTGATCGAGAGAGAGAGAGAGAGAGAGCAGAAGAGGGAGAGAAAAAGTAATTTGTTATAAGGAGGGGGAAATGTTGAGGGAAGAATTAGAGGGGAAGTCCGGGGAGAGATGGTCAATGCCAAAAAGAGAGAGAAAAGGGAGCGAGAGGGGGGGATAAGAACAAGATATAGGCTAGAGTTGAGGGGGAAGAGAATGAGAGGATGAGGAAGCCAGACGGAGGGAAAAAAATTAAAGAAGAAAAAGGGAATAGTAGTAAAACTAAAAACCACAACATGGGGGCAAAAAAGCAGAGGAGGAAGGAATAAAAGGCAGGAAGAAGAACTCGGAACGAGCAAAAGCTGGGGGAAAGATTAATTTGGTAAGGTCTTTGGGTGTGATGGGAATGAGCAGTAACTTGTGCGTGGAGGGGGTATTAAGTTGAGGGATATAGAAAGAGAGAGAGAGAGGGGGGGAGAAATGTTATAATAGGAAAAGAGAAGATGAGGATGACGTCCCGATATTGAATCTAATAAATGTTATCAAATATTCCGGAATAAAAAGGCCAGAGAGAGAGAGAGAGAGACAGAAAGAGATCAATTGCAATTGAAACCCAAACTATCTTCATAAGATAGCAAAATTATCGTTATTTCACCTATTAACAAGTTTTTTAAGTCACATTTAGTTATGAATATTATACAATGAATAACTATAAAATGGCTGTCACAATTTTCGATAGCACTCAGCTTCATATGAATGATAAGTGCTCCCTTTTATTATTTTGAGTTACAACCCGTTTTGAATAGCTGCATGCTGTATCCATATCGCATTGACTGTATTGAACACGTAATTTATGGTTTATGTAATGATAGCTGTAGGGATATAACCTACTAATTGATAAGTGGTAAATAAAACATACTTAATGAAAGTGTTTCCAACATTAAATATTATCTGAAAGTGATAATTCATGGCATATGTATCATAATTTAAGATTCCTGAAAGTTAATTTGTAAGAGAAATCAACTTCATTCCCCTCTTTTTTTTTGTAATTGCTCTCATCGGAAGACAATACCGGTTTCAGTCAAAATCAATTTGTGAGTGGTATTAAGATTTAAACGGACAACTCAAACAATTGTGTTATATCGTTGTTCTATTGTGGTGTAAAAAAAAAAAAATAACCTTTTAAATTCAAAAATCATTTTAAACATACGCCCATACAAAATTATAAGCACAACATTTTAAAAAAATTAACAATATTTAAACCAACAATGTAAATAGATACCATATCATCACTGCTGAACCACACAATCAACACCCATCCATGTAAAGATAAACCCAATTGAATACAAAAATTCACATGAAAAACACAGCGTCACAAGATACACTGATCAAATTCTAAATTACAAATTACGGTATACACATCACACACTGAAATTTAAAAAAAGAAAAAACCTAAAAAATTAAAAAATTTAATATAAAGATTACTAATAATCACATCAGATCACCCTTAAAAACACAAAAAAGCAATACAGTATTGAAACATTACAGATTAAAAATAGATGGTCTTTGTACATATGCAATTGATACATGTAATAGTATATTTATGGTTAAACCTAATATCAGATTATTAACTAGTAATACGAGTTATACAATATAAAATTGTAACAAGTACATTGAAATACCAGTCATGATAGAAAACCGTAACAGTCATGACTCGTGCCCCTCTCCTTTCAGCCCCTGGCAGCTTATTCAAGTTTTGTTTTTTTTTTTTTCTGTTTTTTTGTTTTGCGCTATCATCATTTATGATTTACATCGCCTAACCCAACACTCAAATTTCCAAAATTCAACCCGTATGTTCAAAAAAACAGACGAGTTGCCCCTATAGTCGCCTCTTACGAAATGTAAGGGGGGACAGCGGGCCTATTTTAAACCCCGAACCCGCCGGGGGCCCCTTTTAAGTCGCCTCCTTTTACGACATGAAGGGGGGACAGCGGGCTTATTCTATCCTGTCGAACCGCAAGGGGCCAAAATCACAGGGAAATTAACAAATCTTTTATTAAAAGTAGCACATTAATAAAGATTATCCTTAACTTACAACCAAATATGTTTGATCAGAAGAAATCACGATTTAGTTACATTATGTGAGGTGAAAAAGACCAAATGGAAACAATTACCAGAGCGCCCTCCTCACTAGCCTTCCCCTACCTAGCCTCCTCTGCCAACTTTAATAGATATTAATAAACATGTCTTAAGAAGTACACTCTTTGCTAGAAATTTCTGTTTGCAAAAACCAAAAAGTTCTGAAAATACATTGTTTCTTCTTTCAAATGATACAAATTATATATACCATAAATTCCAAGGGGAAGATGACATGTTAAAATTTATTCGGTTAACAGAAAATTGTAAAACAACTCCGCCAAATTTCATTTATAACCCAATATGGTCATGTGTCGTATGGTGGGGACCCCAAATAGCTGGTGACGTTACATTTTTCAATCTTCTTTCAGATTAAAACTTGCTGTCACTAAGCTATCCTCAGTCCAATTGAATCATGTTTGGCGTTCATATAAAGCTTTTGATTATGTTCTTTTCAAATAATGTTTTAAAAAATTACAATTATCCCTGGTTAATTAGTTTGAAAAATATGCAATTTTTAACAAAAATCTGGTGGGGATAAGCGGGGTCGGTTAGTGGATAAGCGGTAGTGTTAATATGTACAATCTCTATGGGGAGAGAATAGTAATTTATAAAGTAGTTGTTTGTTTGTGATATTATTTAAAGCAATAACACAAAACAGCAAATAAATCTAAACTAAAATAATATTATTAACTAAATATAGTGACTACTGAGGTGAAAAATGAGAGGATACTTTGCGTTTAGTGTTAGTTTTATATACCGACTTGGAGCGCCGTGCCTGCTCGACGTGGGCAGAAAAGAAATATGCCACTTCCAATAATTCATACACACTGATCCCACAATTCCCCGTTTTTTTTTTCCTTTTACGCACACGATTTAAACATGTAAGGTATGGTGTGAACATTGTGAACTCTCCTTATCATTAAAATGGCAATTTTTTCGGGAATGCATTAATATTGTGACTTCATTCATTCAGAACATTCTAACCAGTTATGAGTTAAAGGATTTTATTTATGATGAACCTTGTCAACTTTTCATAATATCAACTTTGAGGATTTTATTGGCTAACACATAGTCTTTGTAGACTCAGAAAAAGACAGTAGTGAAAAATATTTTAAATAGCCCCTTCATTTCTGAGATATTGTCATTCAAACCATGGCATTCTCGTGTGTTATCTGGTCATCGCCATATCACGTCGCGACACGATACGGTGCATTGCGCGACCAACTGGCAACACAAAAAATCACCATTAGTAGCCAATGGTCGTAACGCAATGCTTCATACAAGCCTGCTGAGCAAGATGCCCCCACTTGGGTTGGTTCACGTTATACCCGTGTTATTCCTCGATGAGTGTAAAAGAACCGGCACCAGACATGGGTTAGAGCCAAGCAGAGTGGGGCGTCTTAGAATACCACAATTCCCCAAAATCGCATCTGCAGAATTCACCGTTCTTTCAATGAACTTTTTATACGTAAGATGCAACGTCACGAAACCATCTCCCGCAGGAGATTGAATGATGGTTACACAGTGATCAAAATGAGCCAATTCATACTTATTAAGTGGTTAAATATCACTATTTCGAACGTAAAGGCAAGCACAGCATATATTGGCCAGAGGGATTTCCGGACTATATTGTGTGGATATTAAGATAGTATTTCAAGATATTTCATCGCTTTTTGCTGTGTTTTAACAACTCGAAAAATATTAAACTTGAATTGAATAAATAAATAATATACCCACAGGGTTTATGAGCCATTTAGAAACCACATTTTGTTATTTTACCTCAAAATAATACCAGTCCATAAACACGGACATAAACCATGGATCATTGCAAGAGCATTTGCCGACTCTACTCAGCAAAGTGCTGTTAATGTTACAGTCCAGAGGCCTCTGGTGGAAGTCAAATTAGGCCTACAACGTATTTACAGCGGTAGTCATTCGCCGGTTATTTTTTTACGGAGTTGTTGGATTTGTTGGTTTGAAGTGTATGGTTTTTGTCTCTTGACTCCTCTTTTCCTATTCAGCTCAGTAAATGCTGCTGCAGCAATGCACGAGTGTCATGAGTTGTAATTGGGATGGCATGGCCCGATCATAGACTATTATTTGATTAGGCTTTAAAGCGGAAGTGGAAATCGCAAGTACTGGTGAATTTAGAAGTCTTAAAGCATAAAGATCTAATTCACTAGGCTTGCGCTTTCACGTTTTACACTAAGCCTTTGATTATACTTCGTGTCCATAGCTTTTGGGCAGCTATTGTATATGCGTTTTTATCGCCCCGCACGCAGACTTGTACACTTCGATTACAAATGCGGTTTACGGCCATTCCACATTTAAGCCTGCTTGAAAGCTATTACGTCACTCTTAGTTTCATGGCCGCCGGACGAAGTATACCACCAAATAGGGGGCCTAATAATAGTGTGAAAACGCAGTGTGTATATTTTGCATAGGTGAATTGATTTACGAAGCTCAAGTATCGTTGTTCGAACGCGAAACGATAACCGAATAATTTCCGCTCATATTTGGTGCTAATCGACAAAGTATAGATGATAGAGTAGCAAGGCAGGCTAGTTGACGCTTTACCCGGGCCTAGCCTAGCCAATTGACTATTATAGGCCTAGCCTAGCCTATAATAATTATCTTGTTGTTAAACAGGATTGACTATGGGTATTGCATGCAAGGAATGTTTACACTATTGAGTAAACGAACCTCCACAAATTTGCAATATATCATATCGATGTCATGTCACTGGTCACGACTCACGAGTCTGACTCGTTGTGGCAATTAATTTTTTTAAAGAGTCATTCGTGACTGCACAGCTTCGTAATTTAAAAACAAAGGGCCTAGTCAGAAGAAAAATTGTTGAAGGGTCCCAAATGTACGTGTGAGCCTATCTACTTCCAAATTGAGATCGTGCAAAGATCAGCTGGTGCTTTTTTCTATGTGGCAGAGGCCTAGCCCATCAGTCACCTCATAATACCTCAAAAAAAGGTTATTTAAAAATTCAGTTGATTCTGATGATGGCATGTTTAAATTTTTGAATTGATTCTTGAGCAATGTCATTTAGGGACAAAAAATCGAGGGCTAGGGCCTAGGCAGGTAGGCCAGCAGAGTTAGCCAGCAGTATCAGTTAATCTACCTGAAAAGTTGAGATTAATGGATTAACATCTAAACTCTGGCCTGTTAAGTAGGCCAACCCTTGAAGCTTGAGTTAAAACTCAAACTTCAAAGGCAATACTGTTCTGAAGGAATTTGGCAGAAACTACAAATACAATCTGAACACAATGGCGACATTCTAATTTATAATCACGCATTGAGCAGAAATGCCAAAAAAACAACATTCAGATTAGCACGATTCGTCATGCATCTTGTGTCTTTCACTTGCATTCGAAAACAGGGAGGCGTATAGGCGAGGACTATGCCCGGCTTATGCAGGGATATTAGACTATGCCATGTGAAAAACAAGTTTTATTTTTCAAACAAAAGTAGTAACCACCATGAAGAAGATGAATCGTGCTAAATTAGATGAGCAGACCCTGAGCATTTTCCATCATGGTATTTCTGAAAAAATATGAAAATGGGAATACTATAATCATTGACAATCTGCCGACAAAATCATAAAATTCGCCATAGCCAGACGGTGTTTTGTTGTGAAGTGCCCTGCTATTGTGGAGTAGATAGGAACGATCGCTTTGCACTGCGTTAAGAGTGCAAGGTTTCCGAATTTTACAGCCCTTCAGAATTCGACTGAATTTGACAATTCTATGAGTTTCCAAACAAATTTAGCTTAAACTAGCGACCGTTGGTGTCTGTACCTACCACTGTGATGCAAAATTCCGGTGATTATGACCATTGCAAATGGTCCAAACTCGAAGCCGTAGTGAGTGAGTGAGGTGTTTGATGATCATGATTGCTCCGAGGGACGACCATCCACTTTTCGGTTATGTAGTTTTGCCGGTTCGAAGTCGAAAACCACAGCCTCCGCCCCCTCCTTGATATGACAATAGTGGTCTACATGGCCTTGTGGAACGTAAAGAGATCAGTCTCTTGCACCAGTATGAAGACGTGCTCGTTACTGTTAGACTTGATTGATTGCTGGTTTACGAAAATGTGAGAGATGTTTTCTGGATGGAATTTCGAAGTGCATCTCGGGTTAATTTTCTTCCCACAACAAATTTGCAAAATAACATCGCCGCTAGCAGTCTAGATTGTATTTACGTCATTGCTTCAAACAGGGACGGCCATTTGCACCGCCACACCAATCTTGGAGTTTCAGTTTTATTGACACAACGCTCGCCATTTTTCGCCGCACTATCCAGCTTGAAAGTGACACCATTTTAGGTGGGAAAAAAAACTCCAAAAAACCTAAAAATCAAAGGTCAAGATCCCCGCCAAGGTTTACATGCTACTAAAATTATGGTCATAAATGCAACCAAAATTGAAATTGTAGTTTATCAACAAAAAATAATTTTCGGTATATCTCCGAGAAACACTTGACGTCATTTCTGACCTTTCTGGTTCACATCTTGCTGTTTAAAACCAAGTTGAAAACGGTCAAACTTTACCAGATTTGAAGCAATTTTTAAGGACCATGATGCAGCGTATCTTCCGGGTCAATTGAGCTCAAAAATGGACGATCGACAATAGGACTATTTGGCGCGATCCCCGAAATGCATCTAATTCGGTGCCCATTTCCATCCGGGAACTTTTACCAGCTCAAGCGGCTTAAAAAAACATAGGTTACTAGCGTAACGAAAATACCAGAAAAATTACCCTATCTGTGATGGTTGCACTATAAGTTGTATCGTCCGTAAGTGACAAGTAGGGCACAGACGATCGAAAATATCACGTTTTGTCGGGAATTTCAAAACCAGTGCCTCGATTTTTTGTTCCATAGAATTCTTCTACATTGTTGCGTAAGATTACTTCAGTTGAAAAGGGACTTTTGTATTGTAATTTTAGGCACTGATCGGCGACGCCGAACGACACAACAAATTTTTTGTAAAATGACCTCTGGTACACAGTTCCCGGATGGAAGGAAATGGGCACCGAATGAGATGCATTTAGGGAAACTCGCGCAAGTAGTCTATTGCAAGGCGGTTGCGCAATCGCCTCCTATCGCCGAACGATCATCACTGTATGCCTAAAACATCTCAATGTCCGAAAATGTGACAGCATATACAACTCTCGGGGATTATAATAACAATCTTCATGAATTTTTGGAGGTATATGTACATTGATGGATAAGTGATCTTTTATGGAATGTGGACGTGGAACGCGAGAGTATTTCAGATTGACATTGGACACCAAGCACATCGGACGCCCGAGAGGGTCGTGGGGAGGGGATCGAGTTCTATCGATATTGTTATATATTGGTGGACTTGTTTTCATCGTGGACGAAACCAGGATTTAAAAAACAAAGGCTTACACGCGTCAAGTGTAACATTAGGGATGTCAATGAAAAAGTGAAGTTTGAGATAGGTTCAATTTCTTTATAGAAACAAATTCCTCTCTGCTTCTGGAGAAGAATGACATCAAGATCATCGACCTTGCAGGTGAATGAAAGCGGATCAGGGGAGTATTATTTTTTATGGGCTCCAACAATTTGATACGTTTCTGCTGAAATAAGGCCCCAAAATTAAGGGAAGTGATACTTATTTTAAGGTTGTGAAACATGCCTATATAAATGAGGAACTGACATCTTTGAAAAGTTCCCCTTCTACATGTGCTGGGACCAATCATTAAAAACCAAAACTAGTGCCTTGTGCAAGAGCCATATTTTTTTATTTTGCTGACAACACGGGCTCTCTTGTTCAATTTTACCAAAGGGACCAGGCTATGTGCTTCAGAAAAAAATGAACAAGTCCAGTCTTCAGTAAATATGCAAAAAATGCAATACAAGCTTCATTAATGACTTTCATTTACATAGAAGAATAAAACATTCAGTAACTGTGTTCAAACAGTGGGTGGTACATTTCAATATGAAGATGAGATGCACATTTAATTTCTCAAGGATAGTTGTATCTCTGAAAAAAAATGCTAATAGTATGCGTTATTTTAAAAACATGATGAATTGCCAATTGCGTGTGATCGTAACATGCCTGTGAAAAAATGTTTCACAGGAAAGGTTGTAATAATATAAAGATTTGAAAATAACAAAGCACTTTTATGATTTTGCTTTGAATTTTCAGTTGATGGTCTCTCGAAGCAGAAAAGGTGAGAATTTATGTAAAATGCATTATTTTTTCAAAAGGGAGGATATAAATGGAAAAGTGCCCCCTCACGAAGAATTAGATATCTTCTTTCTAAAAGGGTTGGCAAGTCATGTAAGTTGTGAAGATTAAACCGTAATTGATTTCAAAGATTGCGTACATTAGGTGTCAACAGTGTCATTTACATGATGGTGGGTCCACGGGCACAAGGTTTTGTGCCAGAGAGGAAAAACAAGGACTTTAAATGTCTAATTTTAGACTTTATTTCTTTGTGGATGGATTAAATTTTACACAGAATTGATAAATAAACGTTCAAATATAAGCCTATAACCTTTCCCCTAGCCTACAAAAAATATTTTAAGGATTTAGACGTTGCAAGAAATTGTTCAAACTTTATGCCCTTGTGGAGCATTCCACACAATGGAGTGCAATTTTGACATCCCTAGTAAACAGTAGCTAGACTGGGAGTCGAGTGTCGTCAGTGAAGTGTCACATACGGTAATAAGGACAACTCGCCCCCTTGCAGCTCACAACCTGCAACTCGCCCCCAAAACGTATATGCCCCTTGCCAAGTCGCCCCCCAAAAACCGTAATGCCTGCCAAGCGCCCCCAAAAAAACGTATTGCCCTGTCACTCGCCCCCCCCCTTAGATATGGTATAGGTATAGTTGACTTTTGAAAAAAATAAAAGGAGTTTTAGCGATAGCAATTACCCAAGCATAGTTAGTTATTTTCTAAAATTAGCAGAATCAGTCATATACCAGATCAAAATTTCTCTCTTTATGTTTGGGACATAGAAAAGGTATTTTTTGGGCGAAAATATTAAAGTAACATATAGTGGACTTATGAGGGAAAAAATGAGCGGATTACTTTGCGTTTAGCGTACGTTTATATACGACTTTGGAGCGTGCCTCGACGTGGGCAGAAAATTATGCCACTGCACAATTAAATTCATACACACTGATCCCCACAATTTCCCCCGTTCTTTTACGCACATGATTTAAACATGTAAGGTACCGTATGGTGTGAACATTGAACTCTATCATTAAATGCATTTTCGGGAATGCAATTAATATTTGACTTCATCAAGAACATTCTAACCAGTTATGAGTTAACTGATTTTCTTTATGATGACCTTGTCAACTTTTCATAATATCAACGGTGAGGATTTTAGTTGGACTAACACATAGTCTTTGTAGACTCAGAAAGCCAGTAGTGAAAACATATTTAAATATCCCCTTCCTTTTTGAGATATTGTCCTTCAAACCAGGGCGTTCTCGTTTGTTATTCTGGTCATCGTCATATCAAGTCGCGGACACGTTACGGTGCCTTGCAAACCAAACTGGAACACAAACTAATAACAATTAGTAGCAAGTGGTCGTAACGTACATGGTGTCGTTAATCATCCCACGCCTGCTGAGCAAGAGCCCCGTGGGTGGTTCCGTTCTACCGTGTTATTTCCTCGAGAGTGTAAAAGCCACCGGCACAGCCATTGGTTAGCTGGCCAGCAGGAGTGTGAGTCTTAGAATACCCACAATTCCACAATATCGATGCAGAATTCACGTCTTTCCATGAAACTTTTTATACGTAAGAGGCACGTCACGAAAACATCTCACGCAGGAGATGAATGATGGTACACCAGTTATCAAAATGAAGCAATCATACTTGATTAGGTAAATATCATATCGAACGTAAAAAGGCAAGCACAGCATAATTGGCCAGAGGGATTTCCGGACTAATTGTGTGGCTAAAGATAGTATTCAAGACTCTTAAATTCCGATTGTTGCTGTGTTTTAACAACTCGAAAATATTAAACTTGAATTGAATATACCCACAGGGTTCATGAGCCATTTTAGAGAGAAAATCACATTTTGTTTATTTACCTCAAATAATACCAGTCCACAACACCTGACCTATAACAGGGGATCATTGCAAGAGCATTTTGCGGACTCTACTCAGCAAAGTTCTGTTAATGTTACAGAAGAGGCCTGGTGGAAGGCAAATTAGGCCTACACGTATTTACAGCGGGTAGTCATTCGCCGGTTTTTTTTACCGGAGTTGTTGGATTTTGTAGGTTTGAAGTGTAGGGTTTATTCTCTTGACTCCTCTTTCCTCTCATCTCATAATATGATGCGCTGCAATGCACGAGTGTATGAGTTGTAATTGGGATGGCATGGCCCATCATCGCACCTATAATGATTAGGCTTTAAAGCGGAAGTTAAAGCGCAAGTACTAGTGCATTTAGAAGTCTTAACGGATTAAAGTCCAATTCACTAGTGCTTGCGCTTTCCCGTTTTACACAAGCTGTGATTATACTAGCGTCCATAGCTTGGCCAGCTATGTATATGCGTTCGCGCACGCCGACTTACACTGCGCGATTACAACTGCGGTTACTAATTTCCACATTTACGCATGCTTGAAAGTTATGACGTCATTCCTTAGTTCAGGCGGGACGAAGTATACCACCCAAATAGGGGCCTCATAATAGGGCAAAAAGCAGTGTGTATATTTTGCTAGCGTACAGTGATTCTGTACCGAATGCCTCAGTATCGTTTGGACGCGAAACGATAACCGAATAATTACCACCCGTATTTGGTGGTGATCGACAAAAGTATAGTGTAGCGTTGCAAGGCAGGCTAGTTGACGCTTTACCCGGGCCTAGCCTAGCCAATTGAATATAGGCCAAGCCTAGCCTACTAATAATTATCTTGTTGTTAACACCCAGGATGACTAGGGTATTGCCATGCAAGGAATGCTTATACACTTAGTGAGTAAACCGAACCCAAACTTGCCAATATATCAATAGATGTCATGCACTGGTAACGACTCACGAGGCGGCTAGTTGTGTGCAATAATTTTAAAGGGTCATTTCGCGATGCACAGCTTCGTAAACACCGGCCTAGTCAGAAGAACTTGTCTGAAGTGTCCAATGTACGTGGAGCTTTACTTCCAACTTGAGGATCGTGCAAAGATCGGATGGTGCTTTTTCTAGGTAGGCAGAGGCCTAGCCCCCAGCAGTCACCTTATAAATATCCTCAAAAAAATGGTTATGTTAAAAATTAGTTGATTCTGATGAGGGCATTGTTAAATTTTGAATTTTGATATCTTGAGAAAGTCAGTTATGGACAAAAAAAGAGGGATAGGGCCTAGGCATGTAGGCCAGAAGTTAGCCAGCAGTTATCAGTAAACGTACCTAAAAAGTTGAGTAATGAGTAACACTCTAAAATGCGGCACTGTGTTTAAGTAGGCTAACCCTTGAAGGCCTTGAGTTAAACTCAAACTTCAACAGCGCCATACTGTTCGGAAGGAAAGTTTGGCAGCAAACTACAAATACAATCATGACAATGGCGAATTCTGTAATTTAAATTCAATGCATGTAGCAGAAATGACAGAAAACACATTCAGATTAGCACGATTATCATGCATACATTGTGTCTTTAACTTGATCGAACAGGGAGGCGTAGGCTATGACTATGCCTGGCTTATGCCATGGCATAGACTATGCCATGGTGAAAAACAAGTTTTATTCAACAAAGTAGTAACCAACAGTGAAGAAGATGAATCGTGCTAATTCAGATGAGCAGACCCTGCGATTGATTCCCATCATGGGGATTATTCTGAAAAAATATGAAAATGGGAATAATATAATTCATGACAATTCTGCCCAAAACAATCATGAAATTCGCCATAGTCCATGACTGTGTAGTTGTTGTGAAGCTGCCCGATATGGCAGAACGATCGCTTTGACAATGCGTTTAAGAGATGCAGGTTCCGAAATTACAGCCATCAGAATTCGAGCTAATTCGACAATTCTTCTGTATGAGGTTCCAAACACAAATTTTAGCTTAATCTAGCGACCGTTGTTGTCTTTACCTACCCACTTGATGCAAAAATTCGGTGATATGACATTGCAAAATGGTCCAAAACTCGAGCCGTAGTGAGTGGTGATGACGATGATAATGATGTCGACGGGCTCCGACCATTCGCGTTTTCGGTAGGTAGTTTTGACCGTTCGAAGTCGAAACAAGCCTAAGGCCCTCCTTGATGACAATAGTGGTCTACATGGCCTTTTGGAAGTAAAGAGATCAGGCTCTTGACCAGTATGACAGAACTGCTCATGTTACTTTAGCCTTGATTTGCTGTTTTACGAAAAGTGAGAGATGTTTCTGGCTGGAAGTTCGATGCAATCCGGGAAATTTTCCCACAACCAATTTGCAAATAACATCGCCCGCAGCAGTCAGAATTTTATTACGTCATTGCTCATACATGCGGTCGGCCATTTGCACCGCACACCAATTTGGTTGAATTTTTAGTTACACAACGCTCGCCATTTTCGCCACACTATCCAGCCAGAAAGTGAACCATTTTAGGTGGAAAAGGAAGAAGAAAACAACGCCAAAAAAAACCTAAAAATCAAAGGCTCAAGAGATCCCAGCAAGTTTCTATGACTAAAATCTGGTCATAAATGCACCCAAAATTGATATTGTCGTTGATACACCACAAAAAAACTAATTTTTCAGTATATTCCGAGAAACACTTTGAAGTCCTTTCTGCCTTTTCTGGGTCACATTCTTGCTGTTAAATCCAAGTTAAACGGTCAAATTTTAAGATTGAGCAATGTTAAGACATGATGCCAGAGTCTTTCGGGTCACTTGAGTCTCAAAATGGCGATCTTTTTTGGACAATAGACTATTCGCGATCCCCGAAATGCATTCATCGGTGCCCTATTTCATCCGGGGACTTTTACCAGCCTCAGTCGGCTAAAAACATACGGTTCAGCGTAACGAAAATACAGAAAACTTACCCCTATCTGTGATGTTGCACTATATTTGTGTAATCGTCCTGCAGGTGACAATTGGGGCACAGTTACGATCCCCCCCGAAATATCACGTGTTTGTCGTGAATTGCAACACCAGTGCCTCGTTGTTTTTGTTCATAGATATTCTTTACATTTTGGTAGATTAACTTCAGGTGAAAAGGTACTTGTATTGTTAATTTAGGGACTGTTCGGCGACGCGACCGAAACAACAAAATTTTGAAAAATGACCTATGGTACCAAGTTCCCGGATGGAAAGGGCACGAAGAGATGCATGTGCGGGAATCGCGCCAAGTAGTCTATGAAGGCGTGCGCAATAGCCTCTCGACGAACGATCATCATGTTGGCCTAAAACATCTCCATGTCAGAAAATGTGAAAAAGATATATGACACTCTCGGGATATATATAACATCTTTGAATTTTTGGTAGGAAGAAGGTGGACAACTACTCAGCAAGTGAGGGATGGGTGAAGTTGGCTTATTTTGTGGGTCAACAGGGATAAAAACGGCTTACACGCGTCAAGTGTAACATAGGGATGTCAATGAAAAATGAAGTTTGAGATAGTTCAATTTCTATATAGAAACAAATCTCTCTGCGTCTGAGTAGAATGCATCAAGATCATGCTGCAGGTGAAGGATCAGGAGATATTAATTTTTATGGCTCCACCATTGCTAAGTTTATGTGAAATAAGGCCAAATAAGGTACATTCTTCCTCTTCTCGTCTTTCACGGTTCTCCCCTACACCGCCTCCTCCTATCTTTCTGTTTTTCTTTCTAGCTCTCACTTCTACTCGTGATTACATCTGATCCCTTCTCTCCGTTATCTTTAGCCCTCTTAATGGACTGATCCACTTTCGAGTGGGAAGGGAGGGGAGATGAGTGATCTTCTCTAACTTTATTTAAGGGTTGTGACAATATGAAAAAAAAAAAACAAGAAAAAGAAAAAAAAAATGCTGCCAAAGACTGGAAATGAGGAACTGACATCATTGTGAAAATCTCTTCCCTTCTACATGTGCTGGACAAGCATTTATAAAACCAAAATAGGTGCCTTGATGCAAGCCATATTTTTTAATTTTGGACTGTACAACAAGGTTATCTTGTTGCCACTTTACAAATGGACAAGGCTATGTTCAGAAAGAAAAATGACAAAGTCAGGCTATTAATATGCAAAAAATGATATACAAGATTCATTAATGACTTTCATTTACAGAGAAGGAGATTAAAATCATTTCAGTAAAACGGTGGTTCAAACAGGGGTACATTTCAAATATGCAGAGAGATGACATTAAATTTCCTCAAGTATTAGGTGTATCTCTGAAAAAAATGCCTAATTAGTGCGTAAAACAATGAATTGCATTTGCGGTGGATCGAAACATGCGTGAAAAATGTTCACAGGAAGTTGTAGATAATAATTTAAAGATTTGAATATACCAAAGCCTTTTCTGATTTTGCTTGAATCAGTGCGTCATCTCGAAAGGACATGAAAATGGAGAATTTTAGTAATGCATATTTTTTCAAAGGGAGGATTAAATGGAAAAGTGCCCTCAGACATGAATTAGATCATCTCTTATAAACAGGGTTGGCAAGTCATGTAAGTGGTGAAGATCAACCGTAACTTGATTCAAAGATTGGTACTTAAGGTGTCCAACAGGTCATTTAAATGATGGTGAGTCCACTGGGCACAATTTTTGTGCCAGAGAGGACAACAAGGACTTGATCATGTCTAATTAGGACTTATTTTTGGTATGGATGTCAATTACACTAGTAATGATAAATAAACGTTCAAATATATAAGCTATAACCTTCCCCTAGCTACAAAAATATGTACTGAGATGTGTGAAATGCAGAAATTGTTCAAACTGTATGCCTGTGGAGCATTCCCAACAATTTGGACGGCCATTTTGGGACACTCCTAGAACTAGCTAGACGGAGTCGAGTGTAAGTCAGTGAGGTACTACGGTATCAGACAACCGTCCCCCTTGCAATCTCCCACACCCTGCAATCTCGCACCCCAAAACGTATATGCCTTGCCAAGTCGCCCCCCCAAACGTATATGACTTGCCAAGTCGCCCCCCAAAAAACGGTATTTGCCTGTGCACTCGCCCCCTTAGGATATTGGATAGGTATAGTATTTGAAAAAAAAAAAGGAGTTTTAGCGCGATATCAATTACCCAAGCAAAGTTTAGTTATTTCAAAAAGTAGCAGAAATCAGTTAAATATTACACAGTCTAAATTTTCTCTTGATGGTTGGTGTAATAAGAAAAAGTATTTTTGGCGAAAATTAAGGTAACGAACGTCGTAAAAAGCGCAGTTTAGAGTTACGTGAGAGCAAGCAAAAATAAGATGGGATTGTTTAGAGTCTCTACGATCCACAATCGGCTTTGAGAGTCGCTCAAATCCACAATTTCCGTTGAGAGTCTCTCATATTTTGTGCTAAGGAAAATGTTGGCTGGAGAGGGGTCACAGAAATGGGCTGAAATGGGATTTACCCAGGGATTCACGATCTTCACATCCGCGAAGTTTCATCGCGTTACACTGCACTCCCAAGCTTAGTATTGTCTCCAGCCTAGTCGATACCAATGATCGTGTTTGTACGCGAGGCTCGTTATCCACATACGCGAAGTTTATCGGGTACACGGCACTCAGCAAGCTGGTCTCCAGCCTAGGCGATACCAATTATCGTTGTTTGTATGCGAGCTCCGGGAATTCCCATTGTTGCAACAGTAGATAAGCACTATAGGGAAACTAAGTAACCGTGAAAATCACGGTACTAATTTTTTGGCGATCGATGTACTGTAGATATAGTAACATGAGCATGTATAGAGTACTACAATAAATACGGACACAATTAACAATTCCCACCTTCCCTGCCAATACGAAGAAGTTAAGTTTTTGTTTTATTTAAACTTATGGTTGTCATGTTTTGTTTTACCTAGCCATTGTGGATGCAACGCTTCCGTGAGTGCAACTGGTGGTAAAAGTGTAAAACCAAAACGACAGTAAAACGTATACCTATTCTTGTCTGTTCTGATGTTTCTGTTTTTTGCAATTCGATACGAAATTCATGCTGTCTACGGTCTCGTTCCTACCCAAAATATGAGATGAATGCTAAATTGAGATCTAAATGACAAATTGGTTCTTTATAGATTTTCGTGCTTAAAATTTAATTTAGTCTTAATGTTAATCATAATATAAAACGACTGTAATATAGACTATCACTATTCCGAAAAATGAAATATAACACCCTTAAAATTTTCAAAGACGGAGAATCTATGTTGTACATTTGATTGGGGTTTAATAATTTATACATTATATTCACAATTCCTTTAAAATGTTTAAAGACACTATCAGCGGATATCTGACAATTAAACAAATGCGCCGAGCCTTTCCATCAAAGTCCATTTTTCTTGCACTATTGTATTGAAATGTTGTTAGTAAATACCCCTGTAAGTGCTAAGCGTAACACGCCGTTACTGTAAAGAATATGATTTTTATGTGTTGTTATAATAAAAAGTGGGATTCCGACTTTTCTTGGTCTAGAACACGCGCAAATATTGCATCTTCAAGACCGTGTTAAAATAATTAAGGGTCTGCTTTTCGCAAAGTTACAGTCAGGGTTGATATGAACTCAGCACTAGCAATTTAGAGACAAAAAATCCGGCAGTTTGAATTTGGGAAAAAAATGACTGATGGGCTTATAAGTATGTCATGGATTTTTTTTCGTTGATAAATGTTAGGGCCAGGTTACTATGCAACGAGATTCACATGAAAGCTCTGATTTTCCAAAAATATTCCCATCTGAAGGGATTATAAGCTGAAATGATCTTTCAAAATCATAAATTCACCGTGACCCATTCGTTTTCATTTTAAGAGGGAATTTCTGTAGCCAAATACAAGGTAGGAAATCGATTGATTGTTGTAATTAGATGTTGATATTACACAGAAATATGGATGGCTTTCAAGAAAAATCTCGTACCTTTTGCGTCCTCCGATTGTCAAGTCACGGTCGCAGGACCCGTCATGGGCCTTACAGTACGCAATCGGTATCCCTTTTAACAAATGGCCAATCTTAAGTTGGGGGACCGGGGATGAACGAAAAAGAAAAGAGAACTAATAGTAAAAAAAAATAAATATTAAAAAAATTGTTAAGAAGCAAACATTAAAGGTTTCATCGATAAATGTAGTCGCACGGTAAATTTACAATTTCCATGTATAAGTGCCTGTGATAGGGTGATCTATAAAGTATAGGTCAGTGCTGATTACCGATATTATACTTACTTATGACATTGCGAATCCATTCGAATTATTTAGCATGATAAGTATGACATGGATAACAGAAAATGAGAAAATAGGATATACGTAGGAAATTACAGAAAGAGGCACCGGGAGCTAAGATAGACCTAGATAGACACACTAACGAACTGTGTCTGAAGTTGGAACCTTGTGCGGGAAGGTATCAAAATTGAAAAAATGTATTGGGTCTAATATAACCCCACCGATGTACGGGGAATTTCAGTGGCGTACCGATCGGAGATCTCGGATCGCAAAAATTTTTCACCCCTCTTTAGGAATATTCGACCAGTTTCCGCTGAATGTGGGCAAAACTTAATCTGGGTCGACTTCCTCGGAATATAACGGGGTCTGGAACTTTCTGGCCCATTCAAAAAAAAGAAAAAAATCTGAATTCGCTTTTGGGAATGGTCTAAGTTTAAATTGAAGCATAGGGAACAATTAAAAAAGAAATGGACTATAGAACTCATCTATTACCTTTATAGTCCCGATAATCTATTCTTCCAGGAAATGGTCGCTTTTAAATGATCTCAGATAAGGGTGATTGGAATCCCCCCCCCCTTACTTGCCACCGAGAAATAAGCAGAGAGAGGCGTCTTAAACAAAAAGTTCAGCCAATGCAATGCTTTCGGATCTAGTAAACGACAAGAAGGATGAGGAAACGGTGTATCTTGAAAAATAATTTGTGTGTACATGAGTCATTATATAGGCCAGGGGTTTAAGGGGATGCGGCTACCAGAAAACTGTATTTCTGATGTCGCATTTTACTGGACAATTTTGCCATGCCGTTGACAAATGTCGCTGTTTTAGCACGGATCCACACAATGCTGTGGCGTGTAACATATATAACTGCAAGTGCGAATAAAAGTGATGAAATAAAATTACGTGATGGACATTAGCTCTGCATAAAGCTTGTTACTTTTTAATTAAAGATGATTTATTAAGTGTTATAGTACACATTCTCAGAAAGGTTGCAAGATTGTTTTCAACCTCAGAGATAAACCATTGGCAAGATCGATATCGGCTTAGTAGTTTCTTGATTTTTTGGCAAAAAGAGTGGTGGAGTAATCTACTACCATATTTAGTTTAACTAATAAATTAAAACAAACGCAAACGCTAAAATCGCAATAATGCGCGCAAAGCACAAATACATGTGTGCGTTAAATGCACTCTTTGGTGCAACATGTGAATTCCTTATAAATATGCCATATCAACCTATAATTTTATACTGAAGCATTATGATTCGCCTTTATTTTCATGGGTAAGGTATTTTTGTTGCAAATGCAACAACGTGTGTTAAATGTAATATGATTGCCGAAATGTTACAATAGCGATAGGCCTAATTACGCCACAAATGCCAAAAAAAAATGCGTTTGGTGCGTGATTGTAAATATGAAATTGTGCACGTATCGGTCCAAACTTATCTAATTCCATTGAATATAATTTAAAGGTGCATGTCGTGATTCTAGCAAACATGATGATCATGATATCATCAAGAAAGGTGTCAGTTTAAACGGACTGAAAATACAAAAACCTATAACTTTCAGAGTCATCCACCCTGAGGACCGAAATGACTGAATCTTCCAATGAATAAATTCATGTTTTTCATTGTAACACGGATACACAATCATGAAATGGTGATTGGATGGTGTACTCGTGTTTCTTTTACTTTTTTTATGAACTTGCATTGAAAATATTTTTGATAAATTAGACGATCACAATATTCAAGGATTTTTTTCAACAAAACCATGATTTGGTTATCCGAGAAAAACGGGGGGGGGGGGGGGGGGGGGGAGTTTTGCAAACCCTTCAAAATCGAGAATAAGAGAGAATCGAAACAATGTGGAAATGCATGTTTTTAACTTAAATCAGGGATAAGTGTGGTGTACAATTCCATATAACGGCTAATGTAGAAAAAACACCATAGTGATAAATAGGTCCCCGTGTATCAATAGGACAACCGTTCAAAACAATTGTACCGGGGGCCTTAATAAGACTTTTCTGATAGATAATAGTAGAGAAGGAAACTAGCAAGTCAATGTTATTTGTGATACCAGGCAGTTATTGGGATGCAAAATGCAAATAGGGTGTATTTGGTATGAAATCCACGGAACGTATTCAGGTCTCATCGTCGCAGTCTCCGATCCCACACAGGGTAAAAGAGGAAAAATTATAATATAAGGAAGGACGCCCAAGCATAGGGTAGAATGTCGGAAGATTCCGCATTCTGATGATATGTACCACAACAGAAGGGGGCAAAAAAAAACGCATACGCTCACGGAAACTATATGTAAATGGTAAGGGTGTGTTTGGATGCCAAGATGATGGTATCATTTCACATCACTCCCAGAGAATGTGTCGTGGCAATTCAAAGGCGATGTAGCTAGATGTATCGCAAAGACGGTTTCGTTCGTGCTGGGGATAAGGATATTAGTGCCGAACTCATCAGTTGCAGGATATAGGAAAAAAAGATAGAGAAGGAAAAATTATAAGGGAACCAGCCCTGGGTAACTGCAGGCTAGGTGGACCAAATGCCAATCCCGTAAGGGACATGCTGGAGGGATAAATATAGATTATATCGCAAGGCCTATTGTCTTCATACATCAAAACAACTCAAATGATATTTCTATCTCAAAATGTATAGTGTATCGAGGCGAATAGTTGGAACAAGACATAGAATAGACGGATCCTTAAGCTATACATATAACACAACGGGAGTTCCTGTTAGGTCGTTTGGACAGATTTTCCCGGTTGGAGGTAACCATGTCCTAAACCAAACACGCCAAATCAACTATGCGACGATCAAAATTGCGGGTCAAATACGATCACAATTCCACAAAAAGGGTCATTTCACACGATTTTGAACAAGAAGTGTGGTCAACATGTTTAACCCTATTGTAGTAGGTGCATATTTGACTCAAAAACGGGGTAAAATGAACGTTTGTCTTGAAAATATTGAGGGGTACAGGGGTGTCTTAGAATGAATTACACCCTAACTATATGCGACCATAACTTCAAAAGTACGTATCACATGTGAGAAATTCAAAAAGAATCTTAACCCACATTTTAATGTAAACAATAGTAACATATAGATGTACCAGCAAATCGTTTCCTACCTTGTATTTGGCTACAGAAATTCGTCTTAAAATGAAAACGAATGGGTCACGGTGGTTTTGATTTGAAAGAATCATTTTCAGCTATCATTCTAATGGGGATATTTGCAAATCAGAGCTTTCATATGAAATCTCGTTGGCATACACTGTTAAAAATGTCTAATTTCACCAGACGTTATTTTAAATTACGGTAAACCCAATTGATTCAATAATCTTCACGGCTTATTACTATACCTAACATTAAAATTACAAACGGAAGCAGAAAAAATGTAACTAAACAGTGGCTAGAAAATATACTACACATTGAAAAAGGTAGTATTTATTCGCTGACCGTTGTTATATATTTTCCGTAATATTCGTTCTTTTGTAACTTACTTGTTCTAATGTAAGATATATGCAACTATGAAAATCGGTTACAAAACGTTATAAGTAACGTCATTAAAAAAATGCAAAATCTATTTTCCCGATCATTTTAAAGTAGTTTTAAAACTCTTTCCTCCTTTTTGTATGTATATTTAGTTTAATTTGAAAAAAGGAGACACCATATATATTTAATTTTATGCATCTGTGATCAGTAAAGCCATGTAGTGTAGTGGATAAAGTTCAGGACTTGTAATCTTAGGCCCGGTTCGAACTATGTAAGTACAGGATATTTACATATGATGATTAGTAATGTGACATATATAAAACAAGTGTTAAACGTTTTGCTGTATTTTTTAAAGTTTTCCCTTTGTTTATTGCCTTTTTCTCAAATTGTTTGCCTGAAATATAACTTTTTTAAACCAGTGGTAAACGTATAAATACAACGTTTGTATGATGCCATAGCTGCAACGTGAAGAATTTGGTCAGAGGATTGTAATAACCGTTTGTAATTGTAATTTCTTAAACAAGTCAAAAAAAAGCGAATAACGTTGCAGTGAGATTTACGACGTTATTTACGTTACCTCCAATGGTTTCGTATTTTTAAGGCCCAGTTTTTTACTTTCGGCCCGTTGTGAGTCCCAGCTGCCAGTCAAACCCTGTTTTTGTACATGTTTATTTTAACAGTGTAGGAACCTTGGCCTAACATTGATTACGTAATCATGATGTAAGTATTAAGGCCACTATCAGTCATTTTTTTCCCAAATTCAAAATGCCAATTTGTCTCTAAATTGCTAGTGCTGAGGTATATCGACAACTTGACTGTTAAACTTTGGCGAAAGCAGCCCTTAATATTTTAGCAACGGTCTTGAAGATGCAAAATATTTGACGACTTACTTAAAAATGCGATTTTATAATAAACAAAACAAACATACAAAATCATAATTTCTTTACAAATACGGGTGTTAGCGTAGCCCTTCAGGGGTATGTACTACAATAATTTTCCAATACATAGTGAAAAAAAATGGACTTTGATGAAATGATACGGGCGCAATTTGTTTACATTGTGAGAATCGCTGATAGTGCGCTTTAAGGTAATTGTGATATAATGTATAAAAAGTAGACACCATTCCTGAACAAACAAGAGAGCTCCGTCAATTGAACAATTTTAGGCGTATTATGGTATGTTAGGGAATATTGATAGTCTATGTTACCAGTCGTGTTAATAATTAGATTAACTATGAAGCTAAATTAACTATTTAAGCACGAAAATCTATAAAAAACCCCATTGTCCATGTAGAACCAATGTAGATTCAATCTCTATATTTCTGGGTTAAGGAACGAGACCCCCCCCCAGATATGCAGCATGAATTTCGTATCGCTTGAATTGCAAAAACAGGAATACATAAACAGAACAGAACAGGAATATGTAAACGTTTACTGTGTTGTTTTTTACACTTTAAACACGTGGCACACACGAAGCGGTGAATCAAACAATAGGCTAGGTAAAAAACAAAATCATGACAACACAATAATTAAAGAAAACAAAAAACCTTAACTTCTCGATTGGCCGGGAATGGGTGAATTGGTAATTGAGTCCGTATTTATTGTGTTACTCTATACATGCTCATGTATACTAAAAATACAGTAAATCGATCGACAAAAATTAGTACCGCCTAGTTCACGGTTACTAGTTACCTATAGTGCTAATCTACTGTGAAAAGAATGGGATTCAACGAGCTCGCGTACAAACACATAATGGTATCGACTTGGCTGGAGACAATACTAAGCTTACGAGTGCAGTGTAACGCGATGAAACTTCGCGGATGTGGATACTTAATCGATGAAATACCGGTTAAATCCAGTCAGGCATTTGTTTGACCACTCTCAAGCCAACATTTTCCTCGATCGGAGAGGCTCTCAAACGGGAAAATTGTTGGTTGAGCGACTCTCAACGGCCGATTTGATGGATCTGAGAGAATTCTTAAACAAAAGCCCACGTTGTTGCTGACTCTCAACACTAACTCTCAAACTGCGTTTAGACAGTTAGTAGGCCTACATGTAATTTCTTTAATATTGTCGCCAATAAATAAACTTTTTCTATTCCCAAACATAAAAGATAGATATTTTAGATCTGGTAATACGACTGATTTCTGCTAATTAGAACTAACTTTGCTTGGGTAATTGCGGTCGTAAAACTCCTTTATTTTTTCAAAAATACGTATACCTATGGCCAGCGTTTGAACTGGGGAATTTTCGCGTGAAATCAAAAAGTGAATTTTTTTTCGATGAAAATGGGCCGAGTTCGGCTCGAGCATTCATATTTAGAACCAGTGTATGCTGCCATAGGAAAAGTATACAATTCTGAAAGGACAATTAACAAGAATCCAAAAATGGCATTTATTTTTCAGTCGGGTCAATGGTAGGAGGATATTTGTGGAAAAAGGAAAAAAATTTATGAAATATTTTTAAAAGCTCAGGGGAATATTTTATTTTGTCTTACATCCCTACATTAAAGAGGAACACAATATTGACCTTTACGACTATGGCTTTCTGAAAATATATACTGTACTATGCTACCTCCTATAGATTTTTTTTTTCGCCAACATTTATTTCGGTTCTGTTGGAAAATAATACATTTTGCTACATCTTTTAATGACTTGTTAATATTATAGTCTTTTAAGTGTAGAAAAAAGATGTTATTTGTAAGTACACTCAAGTAAAATGATTGAGTAAAGATAAACCACTCTATGATTCCGTACCTAACACCAGGCACAGTTACAACTTTATGAAAATGTCTGAAGTCATATGGAAGGGAGACATGAGAGTAGCATCACTGATGAGAAGATACAAATTGGTGATTTGTGTTTGAAGTCCACGCCTTATAAAAAGTAGACTTTCCTTGGGCACTATTGCTTCCTTTTGAAGTTTTTAATAACAACATTCTGTGGTTTTTGTATAGCATAGTAATGAGCCCTTGATAACTTTTGCACCGGGGACAAGTATGAGTGGTCCAATTATGGAGCATGGGTAGTTTCAGTCAGTTCAATAACGCCTCGAAACGCCATCTGAAAAGAAAATATTCCCTTGCTGTATGATGATGGTTTCAGTGCAATGGCAGAGTCTGCTAATATTAAGTTGGTAATTAGGGAATCATTGTCACTGTATGTCTCCTCATCAGGTTTCAGAAATTGCCAATTGTCCCGGAATCGTGTAAATTCGTCTCAAATGAAAGTCTTTGATTCACAATGTTATAATCCTCTTGGATGCGTGGAATGCTATCAAGTAAGGTTCCTTGTCTTTATTTTTCATCAATGTGTGATGACACACGTGTTAGATTTCCTTGTTCATCACAGTTGCCTATGGTTACCCGATTTTTCACCTTTTATAGACTCTTTAGGTATAAAAAATAAGAAGCCCTTTTGTTCAGAGCTTAGCTTTACGTTATTGGCTGAACAGTGTTACATAGTACTCCCCAGGTTTTATTTTTAGTATTAATAATATCTGGTCAAAATGGACCTATAATGCATTTTACCAAACAGAATATTACAGCAAATGAAATGTGGCAGATTGCCGACAAATGTTTTAACCCCTCGAACTCGCTATCTGCTTCCGGATTCACAATACTAAAACTAAAAGTTAGTGTATTATATTACAATCAATAAATAACATATCAATGCCAATGATCAAATGGAAACACAATTAGTGTATTAAAACTTTCAGGGCAATCTTAAGCCTATTGATTTCAATTTAATTGACGCGTGGGAGCCACCGCGTGGGAGCCACGGCTTCCTCGCTAACAATTTTTTAACCTAATTCCAAACTCGAGAAGTGACATGGGTAATCAACTTTGGCACCATTTAAGGAAAGCTGCTCAATACCTTAATTTGATAGTATTTCGCCTAGTAGGACATATGATGCGTCCAAAAATTGACCAAACACGAAAAATCTCGCGCAAGTGTCACGGCTCCTCAGTATCAGCTCATGAGTCAAAAACGCATGGCCCTTATACAATATATAAGGGGGGCGAGTTGGCATGGGCAAATACGTTTGTGGGGGCGATTGGCCCAAGGCATTAACGTTTTGGGGGGCGACTGGCCAGGCATATACGTTTTGGGGGGGAGATTGCAGGGTGTGAGATTGCAAGGTGGCGAGTTGTCCAGCATTCTCACCTATCACCTAAAAAGTCACCTACACCCGTCACGGTAGATGCGCTCCGCCTCTTTCAAGGAACAAGCGAGATCTACCTTCGGCATATATCTGCCACAACAAAGGTACACGCACTATGAGTATCAAGAATGACAAATTTGGCTGGGTAAACGGCATTCTTGGGTAAATTATGGTCAAATTCACTGACCTCTACAGTGTAGAGATCAGGGTCAATTCAGCGGCCACGGTAATCAATGGCACCTGACGTCATGCAGCTGCGACTGGTACACAAAAACACAAATACGATGACATCAAATATGAAGCCCAGAATGATCTAAATGTAGTGAAATGACATATTTTCAAAATTTATCAAATAAAATATTTAAAGGGTGGCTAAAATTACATTCAAATCCTAGGATAAACCAGTCTAGAAATGTCAGATGTGACCTTTGTACTGGACCGTGACCGTGAGTGACCTTTGTGTGACAACAAAAATTCGAGTTGCATGGATGGGGGATCGACTTCTTCGGTAGACTATGTCATTGATATGTTGTAGAACATAGTAAAATTATCCCTTTTACTTTGATTTCAGGACAACGACTTCAACGCTGAAAAACGTAAGTCACTAATTTAAAGGGGTATTGTGATCCAGACAGCCCTTTTACTAGTCTAGGATAGGAATAGTCTAGTTAGGGAATAACCAGATTATTTTGAAAAAGGTTAACTCAATTGAAATTATTTCATGTGAAAAGGTGACGTAATAACTTAAAAAATGAGGGTCAATCAAATCTATAGGCCAAGTATGATCGAAGATAGGGGCAAATCTGTGTTCGCTGTTTTTCTCAAAAATTTAGTGACCGAGCATTGTCAATTCGCTGCCATTGGACATACTGTACAAAAATGTACGGCAAGGGTCATTTTTGCAACTGGAGATTGGGATTTGTCTTTCTGTAGGGCGATATTTTAACAAAATCTGCGATCACTACATGATTGTTCCTGTATCAAAGTTTAGTGTTATTTTTTAAAAAATTCGTAACTTTTTATTTTCAAATTTCAAAAATTTCTCTTTCCCCATTAGGATACACAGTTAATTGAAGGTGACTCGATCACAGGTTTTGGTGTGAAGGAGCCCTCTATGCGGAGAATGTTGGTTATTCTTATCCTAGTACATGCATGCATGATGTAGTAACTAGGTAAGTGATCTATAAAAAATATAGTATTTTTTCCCAAATAAATAAAAAAACCCATTATGTAGAGCATAACTTACCTTTAAATTCTGTTGTTGATAGAAATCCATACGATTTTCCTTCCAGAGATAAGGTATCTCAAAGTGGAAGATATACCTCACCTCCTGTTACAAATTTCGCGGTAAATGCGGATGAAGTCGATTGTGAATTCCCTGCACCATGCGCATTACGTATGGCGCCGCACTTAAACCGAGACTTGCGCACGATGGAAAAAAAGTAATCCCACTGTACCGCCAGCCCGGGCTGGCCAGCGATCGCCGAAAACAACTCATGGGTGATGTGTATACACACTGATGGAGTTTGTCAGTTGTGATTAATCTTTCATCGATATAGTCTCTAAAGTCACATCTGTATGTACTATAATTTTTATATTGCCCCTTCCGGTGGTCGCATTGAATTGCTTATGGCTTCCAGGACGCTCTTTTTGCAGTTTCGGGATCATCAAATTACATTTGCTTGAGCTAACGCTGCAGCTGGACTACAAAAAGGCACGAATATCACTCCCTATTTATTTTCCCTCCCCAAGTCACACTCACCAAATGGTTAAAATCCCAAGATGACTTGCCACATTCGTTGAATTTCACAACTCAAGTAGGTTTTCAAGCTTTTTCATTTCTTAATTCTCCGCTTTTTGCAATGCCAAAATTCGGTGTAAACATGGTTACCTCATTCTTCGTGGAAAATCCCCCCCATCGTCATGCGGAGCATTGCATTGTTCCATTATACCACATACTTCACTAAAACCTGCATAGTAGTACGTAAACTTACAGCATAAAGAGTCTACTGGGCAGACAAGAGGAGTACCAATAATTTTCCCCAGTGTTTAGTTGGCCAACATATCACTCCGCGCACAGGTCATAGCTTGTTTTGAAGAAGTCATACATTAACCCCGGAAATTAACCAATTTCTGTTGATATTTTGTTATTTCCAATTATCTTAAATTATCGACGTAGGCCTATGTGCTTTTTTATATACACACTTAATTTTGGGGCTCAACCACATTCAATTATTCACAAACGGAATCGATGTTTGTGGGAGTATATTTTTCGTACAGGTTCGACCGGCGTTTGCATTGTAACAAAGAATAAGGCGGGTCGAAGGTACGAGTGCTGATGATATGTGCATATTAAGAATTACCACCCACCGCGCAGCGTGGGGAACTTAAATTCTGGCTTCGTCATTTCAAGGCCATACTACCAATAGAACTTCAAATTGTCTCAATGGGTTTCCATAGGTGTAGACCCAGTTAAGGGATGCTTCGCTTAACAAGCTTTAACAAAACAAATGATCCTCGGTTGCAAAACACCATGCCATAGATCCCTTTGTTTTCGGAGGATTTTTGTTTTTGTAACTACCTTAATGCTTTCTAGTCTCTCAACAAACCAGGGGTTCAACAAAGTACCAGTTTCCATGATACTTGCACCTGTGACACAAACTACAACGTGGGAAATTCCAGGGCCACCGTATTACCAGGAGACGTCTCTCTGCGTGAATTGCAACCTTTTCCATTCGAATCTCGTTCGCTGCTTGGGCCGTGACAAATGCCGCTTTCAATTGTTTGGACGTTAATCAAACGGCACCCAAAAGCAGAGGTTTAAAAATTAGAATATTAAGAATTGGCAATATCAATTATTCATTACATGTCAGCAAATGATTTCAGAACGTCGATTTTGGGGAATTCCCAAAAAAAAAAAAAAAAAAAAAAATCCCCCCCCAAACAGATGCTTTGGGTTTACCATGTTACTATCGATTACAGTGACAGGAGGAGATGTTTTTAAATTGAATTTCTGTCAAATTTCACTCGATCGGTTGTAGACCACCTACCGAAACGTTGGAGGTTTATTGACAAACAGGTGCAAATATATCTAATATTATGATTTTATAGATTATTATAGATTTATATATAGATATATTTATATATTATGGGCCAGTTTCACAATCAGTGGTGTAACTTGTTTTGACACTTCATGATATGTATCTCATCTCACTACTTCAATGAAGAATTTCAAAGATTTTTGCTGTGTAACTATCCTATATAGGGGCTAGCTCAGCTACTTAAAA
>JAMKCH010029247.1:0-21514 GCA_023653785.1 Ophioderma brevispina
CAAACCACCCACCTCAAACTCAAAAGCCCTTTTTAAAACATGCTCCTCATCCTTCCTCAGCACGTGCCCATACCATCTTAAGTTGAATGCATGAATGCTTGTATCAAGCTCTCGGTGCGTACGCTGTGTCCCAGAATTAAAGAAAAGGATTATAACAGGTGCCATCACATTATTATAAAGGCATCAGAAACAGGAAATGTTATGTCTTCCCCCACCCCATCTAATATTCCAGGTATTAGGTGTGTTCAGACGGTGGCCTACTTTCGAAAGTAGCATTACCAATGAAAAATTCATTTAATCCTCATTAGCACCTCTTAACAACGACTTACGTCCACACGGAACTTAACAACGATATCCTTCCAAGTTACCAGCGAGCGGCCTTCATCTGTCATTGGTAAATAGCGGAAGTAGCGCGCCGCTCGCGCTGACCTGAGTTAATTGCTTTAAACCCCGGGAAAACTCAACCCATTGTAAACAATGCCGTGGAATCCTCAAGCAGGAGTGTGTTTTTAAAAGCGATATTTTGGCTTCTGATTTTCGTTATTACTCATCGACAGAGGATTTGGCAGTAACGCTGTGTATGCCGATAATCATTCCCCCAACACCAATCAGTGAGAAGCGATCCAGCCCCAAACATGACATCATCAAAACAAAGGTCATGCATCATCAACGAAATGTGGTACCTCGCCACAGAGACAGAGTTACGTACAGTGGCCGGTTTACGGGACATTTTTTATTCGCACTTGCTGTGATTAATTCACGATTGCTCACTTAATACAAATCATGTAAAGTTCTAATCTCGCACAAATAACAATGAATATGTACTTATTGAGATTGAATACCGATCGAATTATTTCTCTCTCAATAAAAATTATGTTGGGATTTGTTTTTCAACAACTTTTCAAATACTTGGCACCTGCGCTGTGTGTGCATAACCAACATTGGACACGAGGCTGCCTGTCAACGGTCACATGATCGCGAAAAGGGAAAATCCCTATTTTGAGTTGTCTTCAACTCAACTTATCTTGCACGGTGGGTTCATGCAGATCTCGATTAACGCTTGTATCTCTGTCTCGGACCAGTTTGGGTTCCGTGTTCACTTGTTTTCGGGGCTGTAGGCTATACTAGATGATGATGCCATTATCAAAATAAATTGGAAAAACAGTAAACTGTACTACAGACAAGCACCGCGTACCGCTGTCAAAGTTGAAGAACACACGAGTAAAATGGCGTTCGTTTATGGTATCCACGCTACGGAATAAGTTGACCCGTATGTCGTTACAAGGTCACGATGAGATATGAGGTCACCCTTAACATCGACGTCGTGAGTAGCACTGTTCACACGGCACTTACCAACGACGATCGCTCGCAAGTAGCTCGCTACTTTTAAGATTTCTTAAAAGTAAATCGTCGTTGTTAACTCGTTGTTAGCTTAACAATGATGTTGTTCAGACGGTCACTACTCACGAGCTTACCAATGACTGTGCTTACCAACGATATTACCAACGACTTAACGATGATCGTCTGAACATGCCTATAACCACTGCCATGGTTTTTTTTTTTTTTTTTAATTCCAATCAACATTCAGGTAACATACATGTACACATCCAGCTAGCTCAAAACAAATATAAAGATACATGATTATATAAAAAAAAATATCATTTACTTAATTACATAAGATTATAGAAAAAATAGATAAAAATGAGGAGGGAGGTTGATTATTGACAGGCCAAAAAAAAGTAGATTAAAAAGAAGAAAATACATAAACACGCCCGGCCGAAACATGCGTAGTATGAGAAAAAAAAAAATATGCCTTAGTCAACAACTCCCTCTCCATTCAGAAAGATCTGACATGTATAAAGTTACCATATGAATGGAGGTTGAAAAATTCTATACCACATTGAAAAATAAAATAAAAAATATTTTTTTTTTTTTTTTTTTTTAAAAGTAAATCGTCGTTGTTAACTCGTTGTTAGCTTAACAATGATGTTGTTCAGACGGTCACTACTCACGAGCTTACCAATGACTGTGCTTACCAACGATCTTACCAACGACTTAACGATGATCGTCTGAACATGCCTATAACCACTGCCATGGTACTGAAATAAAATGTGTAAACTTACCAGGCCTTGATTGATGACATACTCTGCATAATAGACTAGAATTAATGGGATGATGTACTTTAATAATGGCTGCAACATAATACAAACAGACATTAAATTCTCATTAATAGCAGAACAAACAATGTGCCTGGGATCAACTAATGCAATATATTAGTCGTGTCCACACAGAGGCAGAAACTCTGGAGTGTTGATTGGGGTTTTTGACTATGGGGATGCATTCACCAGAGTTTTAACCTCCAGGGTGTAGCGGGGTTTTATCCCCTAAAATATTTGATGGTGAAACTCTGGAGTGTTTTGGCATGTCATGCTGTGAGGACAGCTTTAGGGGATTGTGGAGTGGAGAGGGTATTAATATTTAATGACAAATCAACACAATCTTGTCACTTTAGTGTCACAAAGATACCTATATTTCAATTCACTTTATTATCATAAACATGTTATGGAAGAAAGCCCAGTTTTAGAAGCAGGAGGAAACCAGAGTATCCAAACCCTTAAACTCTCTGCCAGAATTGTTCAGAGTTATTTACCGTGTGCCGAGTGTGACGTGCGTCAACGCGGAAGTGAATGCAGATTGGCTTGTTTGAGTATGTTGGCCTCCCCATTGGTTAGTCGCACATGATGTTTTCCATAGTCTCCGCCCCTTTTATGCAAATATTGCGGCGCGCGCGCGCGTTGCCGATGTCTGAACAATTCTGGCAGCAACTTTAGAGTTTTATAACTGTCTGAACATGGCTATTATAAGCTATTGGGAGAAATCACAGAATTTGACTGTCCCTGGTGAAACTAATGAATACTTTGTATGGCAACTACTACGCACAAAGTCTATAAGATTCGAAAGGAAAACCCTTACAAAGAATATTTTTTACTTACTATATAGATCACACTTATGCAATTACACCTAAGCTACTGGGTGAAATCAGGGACAGTCAATTTGACTGTCCCTGGTGAAACTGCTGATATTTTGTATGGTAACCACTGTGCACTAAGTCTAAGATTCCATTATAGGAAAACCCTTACTAAGAATAATTTTCTATTTACTCAATCACACTTATGCAATTACACCTAAGTTACATGGCTAAAGCCTTCCAAAATGAAAAGTATCTTTTTTTTACACCTTACATTTTTAGGAAGTTTTTTTTTTTTTTTTTTTTCTTTTCACCTAAGCGCGCCTAAGCACCTAAGCGAGTGAGTATCTGAGCACAATGATCCAGGTACACTATTTTTACACCTGGCCACCTCTAACACATACATTAATTTGTATCACTACCGATTAGTGTATATGCAAAGCGGCACCCACAGTATGTGGAAGAAGCGGAGGCAGCCATTGCTTTCTATTGTTGGTACTCTAGGTTTTCTTTGTGGTCGGCAAAACATGCGAGACGGTGAATTTCTAAAGATTACGTAACGTTTTGCCTCTCTATCTATATAGAACCTCTTTGATTATAAGCTATTGGGAGAAATCACAGAATTTGACTGTCCCTGGTGAAACTAATGAATACTTTGTATGGCAACTACTACGCACTAAGTCTATAAGATTCGAAAGGAAAACCCTTACAAAGAATATTTTTTACTTACTATATAGATCACACTTATGCAATTACACCTAAGCTACTGGGTGAAATCAGGGACAGTCAATTTGACTGTCCCTGGTGAAACTGCTGAATATTTTGTATGGTAACCACTGTGCACTAAGTCTAAGATTCCATTATATGAAAACCCTTACTAAGAATAATTTTCTATTTACTCAATCACACTTATGCAATTACACCTAAGTTACATGGCTAAAGCCTTCCAAAATGAAAAGTATCTTTTTTTTACACCTTACATTTTTAGGAAGATATGGCATCATCACTGACCTTTTTAATGCAAACCAAAAAATGTATACTATTTGAGGCCTGACTGGAGTCAACAACACTGCTCACCTTAACAGCTTCCATTTTCTCGGCATACGTCAGTTTTCTTTGTGAGTGACTTCGTGCATCAAGTAAAGGCTCTACATCATCTCTCATGGAAGACGCTACATCATCTCTCATGGATGGAAAGCAGATTTTGTTAGTCCTCCTTTCAAGTATTACCCAAAAGCTAGTAAGAAATAATGAGAATTGCATCGATCACAACATAAAATTAAGCTACAGTATCTAAACTACATATTAGCAAAATACTGAGAATCACACTGGGCGAGTACTGGGTGAGTCACAAATACTTCAGTCCCTCGAAGTCATCCATGGTCTGAGATAATAAGGCTTTTCACACTGATCAGAAGATCGATAGAAACTGCAATCGATCACTTTTCAAAGACTGCAGTAATTACTCAAAATCCCTTGCACATGCATGTAACTATGTATGCTTGCTTTCCCACCAATACGACATACAGTTTGGATTGCATGAAAACACAGTTCACGCAAAGAGATACGCACACGTATGTCATATCCAAGGGATTATGCACAGCTGTTTAAAAATCTCATAATGACAAAACAAGACAAACAAAAATATCAATGGCAATATACTTTGACAAACTAATTTGGATTATTTATTACACTAACTACATCCTGTGTGAATTTGACAAAATTTAATTGCGGGCAAATATGATTTTTCATAAAAATCTAGTTTTATACATCTTTCTATGGGAATTGGTATATAGAGGGCACTATAACATTCAAATCATGAACTTGTTAGGTCTATATGGCAATGGATTTTCTGTTGTTTTGTTTCCAGTGGTAATAGCTCTTGCATGTGCCTATTTATATCAGTTGTCAAAATTGTGTCGCCAATTGCCTAAAATTGCTCTAAAAATGAAAGAGACAATTTGCGTGGGGTCAAACGACTGTGTATGACAAACACTGCAATGCAGCCATTTTCTGAACACCAAACGCACATGTGCAATATCACTTATGATGTAAAAGTTTTCTATAGGAAGGATTTATGAAGCATTTTTTTAATACTGCTTTTAGAAGCATTTAGCACAGATGCCCATGAGTATCACAAAATCTTGAAAGTGGTGAAAACATCCTAAAAAATGTGTGAATTTGGACATGGGCTGAAAATAAATAAAACTGCAGAAATCTCAAAGAAAAAGTTTCCTGAAATCACAAAATTTTCTGCAAACTTGCATTTCTGATTTATGACAGCGACTTTTTAATGCTTAGATAACAATCTTTTAAGTGACATGGCATGTACATTTTCCATCATAAAATTTACAGAGTTGAAAAAGACAATTCAATATGGTAAATTAATCTCTTATACAAGTACATACAGCATGTGTGTGTGCTGGTATTTGAAGAGGCACAACAGTGATGTATGTATCAGAGTTGGTAGAGTACTATAATGAATTTGGTGGCTGACTTGAAGTCTAACGACAGCAATGGAATGCACATTCGGTCAATCACCTGCTGAGTGTGAAAATATGTAATATTTCAGGAACCCTACAGGATAGTCAGCTTCAGGTTCCAAAATTTCTGGACATAGGTCATAATTCACTTAGAAATTGCTTAGGTAGATAAAATGGCATAATTTCATTATACCCTTCATAACTACTCAGTATTATGCCCTTTCTTTTTTTTTAACAGAATAAAGCACATGATACAGAGTAGGTGCGAAAGGTATAATGTAATTATGGCGATAAAATTCAAAAGTAGCATGATATAAGAACTTCAACTTTCTACAATACCTGATCCCTTCTAGAATTGGAATGAGAATCATGACCAGGAGAGTGTTTCTAGGAGATAATCCTATGGCAATAAGGCCAGCATAGGAGAGAGATCCAAAGATTCCTGCAGCTCCAGTACCTGAAGAATATGTGGACACAACATTTCTGCAAGAAACAAAATTATTGTGTGTGATCATATCCATGGTTTGTACAATGATTTCAGGCATAGGGGATTAAAAGTCCACTCTGCAAATTTAAAATTGTCATTTTTTGTTTTTAAATTAAAGGTTCCTTTTGGTGATTCCAGCACATTGTTTTATTCATTTATCACTAGATATTCTTAAGAAAAGCTTATTCTCAAAATTTGAGCTGATCCCGATCTTGTGGTTTTGTGTTATGAGCAATTACTCATTTCCCACTGTCCCATAGGCTACTGTGCTGTAATTTCTGTCCGTTTAGACAGAAAATACAAAATTGCTAATTTCTTACAGATGCGACCGAATTTGCACGTAAGATTGGGCACAAGTGGATTACTAAGGCTAACGGTTCAGATGATATAAAAATCTCAACATTTTTAGGTAAGTCGGGAGGACGAGGCTGTGGATCATGAAATGCCCCTTTAAAGCTTATCACCTCCGTATGCCGATCGTCTTTGGGACCCCCGACTTACTCGGAAATAGTATCAATTTTAGTATCACATGAAAGGCAGTATTTTTTATCATTGTTGTCCTGCTGTTGCAGTTTGTGAATGATAGGCCTCCTTTGACCCTGATATGTGACCTTTGACTGCATAAACAAATGAAGGTTTCCATGTAATATCTATAACCTAAGCTTTGTTGCAAATGAACTTCACCTTTTCAATTGAGGTCAATTTTACATTTTCAGCCTATCTCACATCTTGACCTCACATGATCTTTGACCTTGGTATGTGCACTTTGACCTCTTTAACAAATGTGGGATACGATGTTGCAGCTATGATTCAAGTTTGGTTTACACACCTCGATGTATGGAAATATTACAGGCAAATGTTAAAGGTGCAATGAGAGATTTCAAGTCATCCATATTTTCTGTGATATGTAGTGATTTCATATAGATTAGAGACTTATTTGGTAACAGAAATAACTTAAAATGAAAACAAAAAGGTGATTTGTATATGCTTATATTTCAATAGAAAACAAAGGCTGAATTTTGTATTTGCTCCTATACGAAATTGGAAATTTCACAATTTTTGTACCAAAGAAACAGTTCTCAGTTAAAGGTGCAACGAGAGATTTTGGGGGACCCTATCTTGGTAATATGTAGTGGTTTAATATAGATAAGACCCCCAATAGATCTTACCTTGTCGGTGGTTACAAGAAATGCCTTGAAGAGTGAAAACAAAATGCGACTTTCATTCGCGTAATTGTCAATATAAAAGATAGCCTGAATTTCGTAATTGCACCTATACGAAATTAGAAATTGCACACAATTTTTGTACCAAAGAAATATTTCAGTTCACATGGGGGGATATTTCTGATATGAAAGCTTACATTAGTGCAAAAAATTAGATTTTTCACATTTTTAGGAGGAACACCTGTTATGTGAAATCTCTCGTTGCACATTTCAAAAACAAAATTTTCTTTTAAGCGTGGGGGAATTTTTTGATAGTTTACACCTGTGCCAAAATCAGAATTTTCACTATTTTTAGGGACACCTGTTATTGAAATCTCTTGTTGCACCTTTAACCCTTTTTCACAACAGACAACAACAGACTAAAACAACACACAACATCATCAACAGACAACAGTGGACAAGTAATCCCAATTTGTCTTCCTGCCTTAAGGCAGGTGACACAAATTTATTTTCAAATTTTATTTTCAAACCTTTCTGAAATAGCATTATAAATGGGTCACTTCATGCACCCATTAACTCCAGTATTAGAAGTGAGCTTGAGGTTAATACTCTTTCCTCTAAAGGCCTTGTGTCACAGAACAACCTATTGTAAGTTGCATGAAATTGACAAAAAAAAGAGTGTAGGTCCACAAAGATGTACAATGCCACGTTAAAATTACTCATATAACTTAGAAAATGTCTACACTTTTGACCAATTTCACACAGCTTTGTAAAATTTACCTCCAATTTGTGTAACTTTGCAGACTTTAATACATTTGTGAATACATTTTGAAACTATTGAAATTTTGGCTTGTGCATCTTTGAGAGACTGTGCATTATTGCATACATTTTGGGAGATTTTGTGCAACTTTGGAAAATTTTGACAGTTTTAAATAACTTTACAAATGTGAATACATTTTTTTCCATTTTCATTCAACTTACCATAATCCCTTATGACACAGGTCATTTGTAAAGTACCTAGACATGAGAATGAACTTTTGATTAAAAAAATAAAAGTGTCAAAAAATGTGAAATCTGGCAAAAATACCCAAATCAGGATGAAAATCAATGAAATGCATAAATGCATAAATTCAGGCCAAAAAAACAAACAAAGAATTTGGTTTTTAATCTCATGCATAATGATCTTAAATTTAGTTTATACCTGCATTAATTAGGCATGCCGCAATGATTTCTTTTTTTGCATGCAGCATTGTTTTAGGCAAGTTTTAGGCAGCTTAAGCAGCATAAAAGTACCCTTGCAAGATAAAAGTATCAGTGCATCATTGATGAACCACTATGTAGCATGGTTAAATCCTTAAAGGCTGACTCAGAGATTTCCTGAGGATGGCACCCTCAATTTTCTAACAAATCATGTTTTTTGCATGTACATATGCTTGTCTACATACTAATCACTGTGTGAAATAACTACGCTCATATTGATGCCCTTCATATACAAAATCAAAACTTTGGAATAAAATTCCGGATCCGGAATTTTTCGATACTGTCATACTACACATGAATGTTTACTACATCAAAAGGACAAATTTGTTTCATCTCAAACTTTGGAAATTGTGCATTCGAGGTGACCGTTTTTAGTACTACTTGACTATTTTTAATGAGTACACCAAATTTAAATCAGTAATTGCTGCTTACTTGTTATAAAATGATGTCAGACTAATAAAAGTGAATTCCCCCAATCCACCACTGACACTCTGCTAGTCCCAACCTGATAATACACTACAATTATCATGGATAATATAATTACTACTCCACAATTCCAGAAAAGTGTATGTGGAATAAAAGAGAAAAAAGTGGAAATGGTACAAGACTAGCTCTGGCAGAAATCCTATCTGGATTTTACAACTTACAACTTTGAGTGAAGTCACATTTATTGGAATATAGCCTGGAGCCGGTCCTGACGTCACAATCGCGGTGAAAACAAAGGGGAAGACCCAGGGAATCCCCGAATCACGGTGAAAACAAACTGCGCAAATGCTTCTTTAATTTCACCTGCACATCGTCAATGCACTAACCGTGCAGCGGCGAATCGATTACGCACGTTGTTGCCAATGCCGTTGCCAATCGATTTTGTTGAACTCCTGGATGTCCGCTCCCTTCTATAGCCAAAAAAGGGCATTTGACCCCGTATTTGGCGAGGGCGATTACAAATCTACCAGCTTGTAAACAAATGTCGAATTAAACTAACAGCAATAATAGCAACCTTTTGGAGGGCCTCATTTTCAAATTGTGCGATTATGTACATTGAAAACCAAGGGGAAAAGCCCAGGGAATCCCCGAATCACACGTGAAAACAACTGCGCAATGCTTTCTTTAATTTCCTGCACATCGTTAATGACCCTATGCGTGCCGCGCGCATCGAATTACGCACGTTGTTGCCATGCCGGTGCCAAGCAGATTTTGTTGCACTCCCGGATTGTCCGCTCCCTGCTATAGCCAAACAGGGCTTTTTACCGTATTTGGCGAGGGCGATTTATCAAATCTACCAGCTTGTACAAAATGTAACATTCAACTTAAAGCATAATAGCACACTTTTGGATAGTGCCCTCTCATTTTTCAATTTTTGTAGATTTATGTACAGTTTGTTGGCAATTGTCCTAGTAACTATGCATCGATGGTAATGCTTTTAAAAGTGTGGCATGCGTCATGAAAGATGATTTTGTAATTAGCTTCATGGATCCTCGATCTAATTCACAGCGGCGTGTTGGAAATGTAATTTCTGTCTGTTCACTATGAACAGAATACTCTTAATGCCAGGCCCATATGCAGGGGGTGTGGAGTCTGGTTGCACCCCCCCCCCCCCCAATTCCACAAAAGAAGGCAAAAAAGGTCCACCTTTGCTAATTTTTTGATAACAAGGCGGTTCTCCTCGACCACAAGTCTCGCCTGCTTTCTTCCGCACATAGCTGTAAGATAAAGAGCAGCAGACCAGATTGCAATGGTATGAATACAGGGTGTTCCCAACAAAGTTGTGCAAGCAAGCAATACATGAGATTTGCAGATATCCCCTCCCCAACACCCGCACCCCCTTCCCCACCACCCCACAACACCCCACCCCCCCTCCCCACACCCCGCAACCCCCCCCACCCCCCTCACCAACACCCACAACACCCCACCCCTCCCCAACTCCCAACACCCCCCCCGTCCCCAACATCCCGCACCAACCACCCCTCGCAACCCCCCCCCCCCCACCCCCTCGCAACACCCCCCACCCCCGCTCCCCCCGCCAACAACCCCACCCCCCCCCACCACCCCACATCCCGCCCCACCCTCCCCACCACGCCACCACCACCCCAACACCCTGCAAAAAACCACCCCCCAAAAACCCTCCACCACCCCACCATCCCTCCCCCCTACCATCCCCCACCCCCGCCCACTACCACCCACGCCCCTCCCCCACCTCCTCATCCCCCTCCCCGACCCCCTCTCCCCCTCGCCCTCCCGAGCGTCCTCTCCCTCGCGCCCCGCCCCTCTCCCCCTCCCCACTCCCTATCAGCCCCTCGCCACCCCCCCCCCTCTATCCCCCCCGGGCCGGAGGGCCCCCTCCAGCCTCCACACCGGCCCTCCCCCTCCTTAACCCCCCTCGCTCGCCTCCCTCCTCCCCCAATCCCCCTGCCCTCCCCACCGATTAGCCGGCCCCCCGCGAACCCGTCCCCCTTCCCCCGAGCCCCGTCCTCCTGCCCCCCCTCTCCCTCCCCTCATCTCCCCCCTCCTCTCTGGCCCCTTCGCCCTCCTCTCCCGCCACCCCCCACCCCTAGTCCACCAACCACCCTCGCCCGTCGCGGCCTGAGGAGCCATCCCCCCCCGCCCGCCCCCCCTCCCCCGCCCCTTTCTGTCAGGACTTTTTAAAAGTCCTGCTCCCCCCAAAAATATATCTTGCAACGGTCCTGATCTTGACTTTTAATTGCAAATGAACCAATGGAACAGCTAAATGGGATTGAGGCATTGATAATAAGGGTGGCTAGTTTCCCGGTTATGTTCAGATTTGAATGACGGTTTCAGTGGCCATTGATTTATTATCGGGATCATATTAATTAATTTAATTATTCCCATTACAAAATTCCTAAAGGTGGAAAATACCATCCACAGGTATAGTTGACTATCCAATTACCAATGCAAACTTGCGCACAAAATCTTCAAAATTTGTTCAAAATGGGGTGCTATTATTTCTTTAAATGATCACCATTTATAGATTATTGGAAATGCCACTTTATATCAAATATCTTAAAAGACACGATCAGTGATTTGTCCATATCACAGAAAATTAAAAAAATCATCAAAATCCATATTGTGGATGTCTGCAACAAGTAATCGCTATCCCTAACAAATCCTGTGATAGACTGAAAGCAACCTAATAAAGACAAATCAGATATTCAGTCATTACTGTTAGTACAGATACTTCTACAACCTAATTGAATTGTGAAGATTAATTACCTTTGAACAACCCACAAATGGTTTTTTTCTTCCTTTTGTGGTCATTTTTCATTTGAAAAAACAAACATGAATTCTACCTACAGCCTTATCCTTATCACTTTTAGACTACTACTCCTGCAAATTTCAAAATTTTCACTCTTTTGGATACAACGACCGACTCATGACCCCAAGGTCCTGGGTCGCGTCCCACTGAGGCCAATGTGTTGTGCACTTGGGCAGGCACTTTACCTCGCTTTGCCTCTCTCCACCCAGGTGCTAAATGGGGAGCTTTTAAGGAATATTGTCCATTGAGCGCCGCCAAAGGTATGAGTATATAGCCCCTTTGGCCCAGTTTTTAAGGCAGCTGGACATATTCTAAAAGCGGCAGCAGAATAAATGTAAGCGCTTTGATACATGTGAAAGACGCTATATACTGTCGAGCATTTATTTTTTATATTATTTTCAGTCATACGTTAGTACAGACACTTTCTAAAACACATAATTGAATGGAGATTAATCTTTGACATAGCAAGTTTTTCTTCTTTTTTGTCATTTTCATTTGAAAAAAAATACATTAAATCTCTACAGCCCTATCCTTCACTTTTACACTACACTCCTGCAAATTTCACAAAAATTTCACTCTTGGATGGATCACCGATATGCCCTTACAAAATAAGGTAAACTAGAATTTCGCGGTTCTCGGCTTTCGCACTCACTATATTCAAAGAATATAAGCTGTGGGCCACTCCATGACCTCTGACCTTGGCACATGCCCTTTTGACATTGGTATATGACCTTGACCTCAACATAATGATGGATCCCATGGTGCACCTATGACAGAAGATTGTTCCAATTTAACTTCACTTTTTCAATGAGGTCAATTTTTAAAAAACTTAACATTTTAGTGTACACAAACAACACACACCCCACACATCCACACATACCCCACAGTCACACGCACAACGGCTTGAGCTGGGGACCACAAACACGATGGTTGATAAGGTCCTTTTTGTAGTCCCTACTCCGTGTGCAATTTTTTTGGTCAAGTAAAATTGTAACTTCCAGTGCACTGCATTCCTGTCCGGACCACTTGAACAGCGTTGACTTCATGGGCAGATGATTGTCTGCAATGCACAGCTGCTATGTCACTGTGGTGGTAAAGAACCACTTTGCAAGCTTGGCCAGGATTATAGAAATGCTGGTATGGTTTTATACCAGTTGCAATTTGCTCCATATTTGAGTTACCTTCTTGCTGCTTCACTGTTCGTCGCTCTGACTGGGTCCATGCATTTAACAGATACTTTATCCTGACAGGAAGTACAAAAACACAATTTTCCACTTGGATTTAACCAACTAGGACCGCGCATGGGATATCTGAACTCGAAAGGGTTTTTAATATCGCAGCCAAAATTCACCAAGTTTGATACTAGTCTTCTAAATAGTTTGAATAACTTGTATTTCTATGGCATAAAACCCATTGAAAATGCTTACTTTGTCTACATTTCCAACACAACATTGCAACTTCACTCAAATTTCAGTTACATCCCCAGATAGGCCCACTTTTGGATACAAATTTGTAGGTCTTTTTTATATTTCTTTTTTCCAAAGGGGTAATGCCATATTTTGTCCATGAAACTGGGAATAAAGATGTTTACTACCAATGTGATTATTTGATCCCTAACAACCTCCTCTTTTATAGTGTATGGTTTAACTGCTAGAATTCCAGAGAAAGGTTATTTCCAAACTTTTGAGATGATTCTGATGGTGTGTTATAACATTATGTGTACTGTAAAAGTAATAATTTCGCGCGTGGTAATTTTCGGCGTTTCTGTAATTTTTAACATTTTTGCGTGTTTTTAATTCTCTCTTTCTCAGCTATCCTAACCAAAGACCTCACCAAAATAACACTTTTTCGCGAGTTTTTAATTTCGCTCTAGCTCACATGCGCGGACAGCGCGAAAATTAATGTAGCGCGAAAATGTCCACTTTTACAGTAAATGATTGTCTCCTTTGCCCCAAAGGCCACCGTGTGTAATGCTGTCCATTTACAAATTTCTTCCTTCAATATTAGATCAAATTGCACATACGATTTGGCACACCACACTATAGACTTACATTCAACGTTTCAGATGATATAAAAATCTCAACTTTTTGAGGTAAAGATTTGTGGACGAGGCTGTGGATCACGAAATGCCCCTTTAAATCGTGCACAAAATAATGGATGCAAACTTCAACTCAGAATACTGCATCTTATGTCAGACCAATTTTTGGTTTGCAGGCTCCACTAGCCTTGCTTGAATCGGTCTCTCAATTTAATTGATAAGTCACTTTTGTTTCCATTTGCAATGTAATAGAAATATTAACAGTACATTTTCTGGACAACAGCTGAACTGAGGCTGCAGATTGGGTGTTTCATTCCAAATGCTGAAGTGTCCGCCTTAATTGTATCTTATTAATGCTTTTGGATCTGATATTTTTCCCCACAGATTATTATTTTCACAGATTTCAACATTCAAAATATTAAAAAAGACAAATTGTAAAAAAAAAACCATTTGCTTTCTATCAACGTCTGTAACTCCCTTTTCTTTTGATCACACTATAGGCAGAAAAATAACAAAATATAATAATAAATGCATTTTTATGGTGCTCTACAGAGAACACAGCACCTAAAACAATTTACTATCATAAGCAGTTCTGTAACTCCCTAGTGGGGTATGACCCACTGTCCCTGCTTTTCGAATAATTTGGCCCTCTCTGGGGGGGCACTTGTATTCACAAGGTAGATAGGATGCATGAACATAGACTCACAAAGGCAACCCAAACAAGTATTTCCACCACTAAAAGCAGCCCCAAACAGTATTTTGTCCTGTTTTTGCTACTAACAAGTATTTTTGTCAATTTTTTGTTCTTTTTCCTCCCCTAAACAAGTAAGTATGCCTTGTGTTCGTTAATTCCCCTTTTATTATCTTGCTGTTTACAAATATTTTGATGTTTTTGATATTCCATACCCTAACACGTACATAACAATTTCAGGGTTAAGAACAAACATACCTTTTTTTTCCCTATTTTTCTGTTTTGACACCCTGTATCACTGTACGCCCATATAAATCGCATGTCGAAAAAGGGATCCTTTTTACACCTTTTCTTGTTCAAGCTCATTCCACTTTGAATACAAGTGGCCCCCCCCCCCCGGGGGACCTACTGGGACAGTGGGGCTACATTCATGGTAATTATCAGAGTCACCGCTCGTGGCACCAGAGTGCCCGAATTGGTCGAATTACACTTTATTTAAGCAGACCCCGGCACAAAATTGATGTCAGATACACACCTAAGGTGTTCTAATGTTTAATCCATCCATTAATTGAAGAAATAAATTTTGATTCTGTTAAAATCCAGATTTAATTCCCCCCGCTAATTTAAATAATTCGCTTCTTTGGCAGTGACTGAACCGGAGTAATGACAGAATGGCGTAAAAGCAGGGAATGCTCATAAAGGGAAATTTTGCACTCCTTGAAATTTTGATATGATTTCACCCAACTCGCTGAGTGAGTATAAAGACACATGAAATAACCCACCATCCAGTTACAGAGACACCACGATGAAAATTGAACAAAATCAAAATCGAGTTGGGGCAGGCACAACTAGTAACGCCCTATACCTTGATTAGCACCAAATAGGCAGAAAACAATTTGCTATCATAGCAATTCTAAAACTCCCTATACTTTGATCAACACTAAATAGGCAGAAAACAATTTGCTATAATAGCAATTCTAAAACTCCCTATACTTTGATCAACACTAAATGAGAAAATTTCTGATGGATGGGCCGGAATGCCATCAATGATGAATTTTCTAACCCGAACTTCACAGTATTTTGAAAGGAAAAGGTTCACTTATGTAGACTACCCGGTTTAAACCCGTCTAGTTAGTTAAATCTTACCTAAAAACGAAGGCCAACAACATTCGGGGAGGGCACAAGCAGGAGGCAAGCAGCAACAAAAATTTTTCCTGCGATAATGCAGAATGCCCCCACGAATGCCTGCAAAACAAAATGAATTAGAAATAAGAACATTCAATTTTCTAGCACTATTACCCGTTCACAAATAATGACGGTCCCGGTGTTTTAGCACACATGTTATTCACAAAAATACAATGTGGAAGTGATCAATCAAAATGGTCACCGGTAGGAAAATCAAAATACTGTTTCAATTTATATGGTTTTTGGGCTTTTGTGTCGTCTACCTTAGCAGGCAAGGAATATAGGGATCACTTTGTCCACTGTTATTGTCTGTTGATAATGACATTGTTGTTGTTGTCGTCTGCTGATGATGATGTTGTTGTCTGTTGTTAAAAGGGATAACACTTGCCTGTAATATCTGCATACTTTGATGGATTTCAATCCAACTGGAGTCATAGCTGCAAGATGGAATCCCTCATTTATTTATGTGGTCAAAGGTCACATTCCAAGATCAAAGGTCATGTGAGGTAAAGTTGAAAGATAACCTAAGAAAGTAAAACTTACCTCAATTGAAAAATTCAATTGGAACCACGCCTAGTTGACGAATATTACATGGAAACCCTCATTTGTTTGAGGTCAAAGGTCGCATATCAAGGTCAAAGGTCATATGAGGCCTATAATTTTATGATGGCAGGTGACACTGGTGTTCCAGTCAGCATGCAGCGATATGGAAAGTCGTTGCTTTTCTAACCCTGAATAAATTGGCTGCAGTTTCAATTCGACCAACGCGACAAAAAGTTTAAAAGACTAAAATTAATAGAGTAAACATCATAAATGAAATTAATATAATGATAAACATGCGAAAATGTTAACCAGAAAATGACACACAAAATTTTAAAAAATACCGCCTGATTTAAACTGGATTTTTTAAAACGTGGGCCTACCGGCCCTTAATAAAGTGACATGAAGTAATAATGTAAAGTATTATTGACATTAATCTTGAGGTAAACTAATAAAATACAGCTTTGCCCGGTCAAGCGAATGAAAATAAAACAAATTTTATCATTTTAATGTTGGTCGCGTATGGCAATGGCGGTTTTGTTGCACACAAGAGTATGACTTCAGTCTCAACGCAATGTGTTTGGCAATGAATTGTCTCTTTTGATGTTCACTCAACGATGTAAGAAATGTCCTTGAGCACGTAAATCACGGAAAGATATTAGTATAACAAAAGGGGTTGCATGACTTAAAATGCTACAGCTTTGCGGCGTTGGTTTCCATTCATCAGTGAGGTACCTTCACTGTCTCAAGATAAAATTGTTCCTGGAATTACCTCAAATGCAAACACATTTTCTTGCAGAAGAACAACTGGTCCCCTACCATTTCGATATGAAATTAAAGCTTGAATACAAAAATGCCTTTATTTTTTTTTTGGTCAGAGTCTTTGCCCGGTCAACTGAATGGTTAACAAACGGTACTTTTTAAAGTTTGATAAAAATTAACCAATATTAAACGGACCTAAATCCATCACTAAAAAAGGGGGAATTATTCAAAATTTGTGTATAACATATTCGAAAAGTACACAGAATTCACTCGACCTTGCCATCTTCCTTCGCACCAACTTATATGGGAAGATTTTTGGGTAGAAACAACTATTTTGTATAGGTCTGAACTTTTTCTGTCTCGCACAGAGTTGGCATACTACGATCGTGATTTGGATCGGGTTAGAAAAAATCGACGAGTGTTCTGAAGCATTAACGCTGCAACTGACGTGTCCCGCAGACCACAATGTATTTTTTTGTTGTTAAAATACCCCATCTTCATTGGAAATTTTGTACTATGGCCACCACCCTATGTGAATTGGGCAGCTTCAACGGAATAACTGCATGTTGAGGATGTGTGGCCGAAATACTGATTCTCCTGGACTTCCCCCGCAGGTACCTCAACTGAAATCCTACTTAACCACCTTGAGGTGGGATAAACTCAATTAACGCCGTAACCTTCATCTAAAGACTTTGGTTTATAAGAGCCTCACCAGCACCCTACCCATCCTCCTCGGTGCAATATTTTTTCTTTTTAGTTAGTACCACCCATGGCCACAAACTCGTCTGCCCCTACTGGTAACAGTGTCTCAAACAAACCGTTAGAAAGTTCTCACCTAGGGGTGCTATCTCTTTTAAGCTTCTCCCCACCGTGCAAAAAACCCATTGCCCTCAAATGTGGGTTATTTTAAATAGGTGGTAAGTATAGGAAATTAGCCACTATTGTTGTAGTGCAATATAATATTTTTCGATGTTGGTATATTTTTTATATATCTGCATAGCGGTAGTTCTTAATTGTCATAGATTTCATATGTATGTCTTTTTTAACATTACTGTTATGTGTTATAGTATTATAATTATTTTGTTAATTTCTGTATTGTACTTTGATGTATTATGTTTGACCCCTGGTCCAAACTGGAAAGCAGTGCTAACATGAGATTTGTTAACCCAAGCAATAATTTTACATTCCATGGCAGGACTTTTGCAGAGATTTTAAAAAGGTAATGAATTCTGGATTAATGTGTATAAAGGGGTATTGATGAAATTGAAGGGCTCTCCCGATGGTTTCAGTCGGGAATTGGGCAAATGAATTATGATAATACCCCCTCCGAAAGCCATCGGCCCATGTACAGAGAGTTGGGCTATCTCAGTCAGTTTGGAAAAGAGTAGGGAATCTCTGGCTGGCCCAATTCTGTCGAAGTAAATGGACCGGCAATAGAAATAAGGTTCCTAAGCTTCCTGTAGAGGCTTACTTGGGTTATCCAGGACATTGTCAGAATAAATTAAAATCAAATCTTTAAATCAGTTATCAGATTTTGCAAATACTGATATTTGCCCCGCCGCTTCTTCCACCAAGTTACATCATCGTAGCCCTTACGGACTTCAAACGGCATGCAATATATGAAGGATTAAACATTTTGACACAGACACACACATGATACACAAACCGATAACAACATACAAACCAGAGTAATCCCTATAGATGTGCCGTCTTCAATTCTTTGCAGATCGACACAAAAATTAGGTACGGATTCCAATCTGCTTATGCAATCGTTTTATAAGTCAATAAAGTTTGGACATAAAGTTATGAAACACACTATAAAATTTTTATGTAGCAGACCACTGAATTATGTCCATATCTGTGTACTTTTTGTTTCGATGTGAACACCGTTACCCGAATAATTTTTATACCGATAACGCGCATTATTTTAGGAGCAATACGTGTGTGAAACATCAAAGAGTAGAAATATTTTTTCCTTGGAATATCTCTTATATAATACAACAGACCTATGTTGCCAGGGAAGGATTTCCCCACCTTCCCTGGTCTGGCAAAGGAATACTTTCATATTTCCTTGTTATACTCACTAACATATAGATGTACTTTTACAAACTTTAATGAAGTATTGTTCTATGATCTTTGTAATCTTTTCCATAACTACTATTATACTAAGGCACAAAATAATATCACAAGTTGCTGTAAATAAAACAAATTTGCGATCTATTCATTCAATGTAACTTGAAACGGTTACCTTATTTAATGAGTACAAATCAAATTTTTTGTATTATGACAGCTGGATAACGTTGTTTCACACCATAGATTTCATAGAGATAAGTTCAAGATCAAATCACTTCAACACTCAATATGTTGTTTAATGTCATGTACTACTCCATATGTAGTAAATTAATTATGCATAAGCAAAAATACACACAACACATTAACACTTAAGTGTATAAGGGGGTCCATGGACCCACCATTTTGTTTTTTCGCATGCGCTTAAAGTATTTTTGCCCAAGAATTTATGTACTTGCCCAGTGATCACGTTTGTGCATATTTTGGTGGACAAAATCATTCAATCAGCCATGGCATGACACTAATTATCATAAATAAACATTTTTGGTAGTTGCTATTCAAATTGTTTTGTCCCCTTATATTGGAGTAACTTTATAAAATGTGTTTTCAGTAATGTAAGCCTATTATGAGTCCAAAATTTTATGGTTTTTCCATTTTTGGCAGGAGAATTTGGTTAAGCGACATAAATTGGTTTTTGGACTGCATTTTTTAATCTGTAATCACCAATTTTTTCATTTTTTTCTGTAATGTACATCATGCCCGAGGTAAAAAAAAATCCAACGGCAAAAATTATTTTTTTTTGGGGGGGGGGGAAGGGGGTCCACATGAGACCCCCTTATACATCACCGAGAGTACACAAGACCATATACACTTATAAGTGTTAAGTACTTTTAAATTACACGCCATACAATCCTTCCAAATAGTAACAAAATGCTAATTTCATCTAATGGATTATTAATATCATCTCATCTACATTTAAAAAGTATTTTGGAAGCATTTTATGTATAATTATAATAATATTGCCTTCTCTTTACTTTAAGTTGAAGTTTTACATGACATTTACTAATACTTTTTAAGCCTACGATGTTAATAACATGTACATGTACAATAACATTTTTCACCATTTTCATATTATTAATTGGCAATATGTGGGCATTTTTAAAAATCATACATCAAGGTCTGAGGATGGAATAATAAATTGAAGTCCATGTTATTAAATGCCCAAAAAAACAAATAGCAGATACGCTGTTCACCACTGTCCTACAGATACATAAAATTCAGTCATGTTTAAAGGCACTATCGTGATTTGCTAAACAGAAACGAAAAAATACATCCGTCCCCCAAAAAATCAATTTGCATATCTGCAACAATATTTAATCCTAATCCGACCATACCCTACAAATGATCGTACAGAAAGCAACCTAAAAGGACCAAATATATTTAGTCATTAAGTGTCTAAACGGACCACCAACTACAACACATATCAATGGAGATTCTTAGCTATGACACTGGCCGTTTTCTTTCTTCCTTTCTTCAATCTTCAGCTGGAAAAGTAAGTTATGAGAATTCTACCGGCTTATTCTTCACTTTGTAAATCTATTCCTCAAATTTTGCAAATACTTTGCCTCTTTCGGATAAATCACTTGATAGTGTCTTTATAGGCAATATTTCTTTTTACATCCAGCTTATGAATAGCTGGCACATTTAATGAGCTTTAATGCAAGCTTTGAACTATATTAAACACAGCCACAAATTGCTTATTTTTGTGACACAAATATTTTTAACACAGGCCTATTAGCATTTCATTCATGTGAAAAAAAATAAAAAAATTAAAAAAATGTTTTGGTGTATCAGGTCCAAACCTTTTGGTCTTTGTGTTCAACACATCTCACACCAAAAACTACTTTCCATTTTTAATAAATATGTAAATACAAACAATTTGAGCCTATTTTACTTAGAGCATTTGGAGAACTTGACCATTGTACAGGTGATTTTGGTACCTTTGAACCTCTGCCATCTTATTCCTGTATCTGGTAATGAAAAAACCAAAAAATTGTAGATCGACCCAAACGGCCATTGACTTTTTGGTTCCTTGATGCTAGATGGAGAATTTGAGATAGATATGATGGAGCCCTTTTAAATCCTTGAACCCGTTTATTACCTTATTTTTTTATAATTCTTTTTTGCACGTATGTGACCCAGCAGTAATATGGAATAGAATCCTCACCTATACCTAAACTACCAGAGCCATCAAACCGTATTACTTTTTTCGGCTGAATAAACTCTCTGGCTCCTGTCTGATATGTAATCTATCATACTTTTTTTTTAATTATGGATATTTTAATTGTGTATATAGTGCTTGCAGCAAAGCCCGAAAAACCCTTTATTTTTCCGAGTACCTGACCTAATTTGAACAAATAGCATCATACATATCAAAAATGAGCTTGAAATCTCAGGAATCCGAACTGTCATGGTGCAAAAAATATAAACGTGTACAAGTTATTTATGAGGGAGGAAAGGACCCCTATGAATCACCAACAATGAAATTGGCACTGGTATGCACTACTATTCATGAAGCGCTACAACATCTTCC
>JAMKCH010029248.1:0-18142 GCA_023653785.1 Ophioderma brevispina
GACTGGAATAATTACCGACTGCATTGTGGGAAAAAAAAACGAAAACCTAAACCAAAACTCTAACCAAACTGGAACACACACATAACACATTACATCCTACAGACATTAGCACCCTCGCAATATCCCCTCTGATTTTCAAGCCAGAGGGGGATTTTTTATAATTTATTAAAAACAAGGAATTGCCCATTTTTTACATGACTTTGGCCATTTTGGATCATTAAGTTTGATTTGAGGATGATGACGGCACCTCTTGAGGATAGATTTAGTATTCCTATAATATTGTGATAGAATTCAGCTTTCTTTTAACAAATTAACTTCAAGCAAAATCAATATTTATCATGAACGCGGGCCATTTGGATCTGCTGAGAGGGCTCCTTGGCTAAAATCGATTGAGATACAGTCAGGAAGCCCCATACAAAAAATGGCGATTTTGTCCACCCGGTCAACATACTCCTGATAATTGATCCTAAGCCGCCCACTATATAAGATCATGACAAATGACGCAAACGGGCAAGTGATACTTAAAGGTCAGCCTTCAAAAATAACTGAAATCTGTGGCCCAGATTCAGATTGCAATCTGTGCAAACAGATTGCAAACTGTGGGAACAGATGCAAAACTGTGGAACAGTTGCAATCTGTGGGACAGATTGCAATCTGAGCAAGGGCCATGCCACAAATTGCAATCTGTGCGAACAGATTGGCAAAATGTGCGAACAGATTGCGTAATCTGTGGGAACAGATGGCAATCTGTGGCCGTCACAGTTTGCAATCTGTTCGAACAGATTGCAAACTGTGGGACCAGATTGCAATCGGTGGGAGCAGATTGCAATCTGTGGGAAACGATATTATGTAATCTGTGGGACAGATTGCAATCTTGAGGCAACAGATTGCAATCTGAGGGCACAGATTGCAAACTGAGGCCACAAATTGCAATCTGTGCGAAAAGATTGCAAACTGTGCGAACAGATGCGTAATCTGTGGGAACAGATTGCAATCTGTGGGAACAGATTGCAACACTGTGCGAACCCGATGGCAATTCTGTGGGAACAGCTTGACATCTGTGGAACAGATTGCAATCTGTCGGGAACAGATAACGTAATCTGTGGAACAGATTGCAATCTGTGGGCGGGAACAAGATTACGTAATCTGTTGGGAAACAGATGGCAAACTGTGGCCACAGATTACGTAACTCTGTGGGAACAGATTGCATCTGTGGGAAAAATTATGTAATTGTGGGACAGATTGCAAAAAACGGTGCGAACAGATTGCAATCTGTGGGAACAGATTGCATCTGTGGGAGCAGAGCACTCTGTGGGAACAGATGCCAATCTGTGGGAACAGATTACTAATCTGTGGAACAGATTGCACTCTGTGGGAACAGATACGTATCTGTGGGAAAAACAGATTGCAATCTCTGTGGGAAGAGAGTGCAATCTGGGGGAGCAGATTGCATCTGTGGGAACAGATTGCAACTGTGGGAACAGATTTAACGTAATTGTGGGAACAGATTGACCTCTGTGGGAACAGATTACGTAATATGTGGGAACCATATTGCCACTGTGGGGACATATTTACTCTTCTGTGGGAACAGATTACAATCTTTGGTAAAGATACTAATCTGTGGTAACATATTGCAATCTGTTTTTGGGGGAACAGATTAGTATCTGTGGGAACAGATTGCAACCTGTGGCTCACAATTACATGTAATCTTGGGAAAGCAGATTGTTCCCTCTTGGTGGGAACGCATTGCAATCTGTGGTTGAGCAGATTGCTGCAATCTGTGGGACAGATTTGCAATCTGTGGGAACATGGATTACGTAATCTGTGTGAACAGCTTGCAATCGGTGGAACAGATTACGTAATCTTTGTGAACAGATGCAATCTGTGTTAACTATTACGTAATCTTTGGTAACAGATTGCAATCTTGGGGAACTATTGCAATCTTTGGGAGAATTGCACTCTGTGGTTAACATTTTGCAATCTGTGGGACCAGATTACGTAATCTGTGGGAACAGATTGCAATCTGTGGAACAGATTACGTAATCTTGGGCACCGATTGCAATCTTTTTGGCAAAATATTACGTATCTGTGGGAACAGATTGCAATCTTTATGTTAACACTTGCCCTCGTGTGGACAGATTTACAGTAATCTGTTGCACAGATAGCAATAGGTTGGGAACGATTGCAATCTGTGTGTACAGATTCCGTAATCTTTGGGAACGATTACCATCTGTGTGAACAGATTAGCAATCTGTGTTAAACGAATTGCAATCTGTGTGAACAGATTACGTCATCTTTGGGATACAATTACAATCCTGTGTTAACTATTGCATCTGTGGGAACATATTACTACTCTGTGGGAACCGATTGCCAATCTGTGGGAACAGATTACTTAATCTGTGGGAACAGATCTCAATCTGTGGGAACCGATTTTTTCGTAATCTGTGGGAGCCGATTGCAATCTGTGGGCACAGATTCCAATCTGTGGGAAAGATTCCGTAATCGTGGGAAGCAGATTGTCAATCTGTTGGAACAGATTGCAAACTGTGGGAACGTATTGCAAACTGCGTAACAGAGTTTCCAAAACAGATATTTTCACTATGCCCCTATGGGGCTTTCGTATATTTTTGATCTATCAAGCATCCATAAATCGCTTTATTTCCCCAGTATAAATATTTGCCCCGCTAGCCATCAAAAATCACTTTTTAACTTTATCCCCTTTTTTCTGTCCTTGCTTCAGTTCCCTTCCACTGTTTATATAATTCTTACGTTATTTCGACATCCTTCCTTCTCCCCTCGTCTTGGCTCTTGGGAATTCCTCTTTTTTGAAATCTTTTATTGTCTTTGTTCATTCCCTTTTTTGGTTCCTCACCACACCACCCTCCCCTCTTCCCGTACCATCCATGTTGACCGCGTCCCTTCCTTACTCTCTCAATCTCCCTGTGTTTAACCCTCTCTTTCTCCTATAGCTCCTTTCCATCCACCTTTCGCTCTCTCTCCCCCCTCCCATTGTAATATTTCATTCACATGCCTATGGGAGGGGTATGACCTCTCCTTTCAAAGATGTTCATGGTTATAACGATATCATTTCAAAAAATTAAGAATTTATGTTCAAGAAAGGGCTTAAATTCGTTCTGATTTTGAATAACTCTTCCTATCACCCAGCATTGTGTAAACAAACAAAAGGCAATTTTTTCATCAATGCATCTCCCCAAGACACTCACACCCAAACAAATAAAACAAACAAACAAACAAATCTCGTATCTCCCTATCATGTTTTATTTCATTATGAGGTGGTATCCCCTCCTTTGTTCAATGACAAAAAATTCAAGCAACAAATTTCAGTTTGTAAGAAGTGCGCTGTTCTCTAATTAAATATTTGCGATTGGAAATAAGTTCATAAATTGAAAACTAAGTCGATTAATATCCCTTTTCAAGCAATGTCATACAATATAACTGTCTCTGTATGACTATAAAGGCTACTCCAGAAAAAATAATGCCCCCGCCCCTATCGAGGCAACATTTTTTGTTTCAACAAAATATCTGGAATTCCTGGCTAACCGTCCATGAATTAATCTTCAATTCCAGACGCAACCTTCCTTAAATTACCATGAATTCCAGACACTACCGTCCGTACATTCCATGAATTCCATAGCCTACTAATGTAACAAAACATGGAATTTTCCCCAGATGATATGGTTAGAGAGGTATAGAGGGTGTTGAAAATATTGATTGTTTTTTTTCCGTAATTTTCCTCTGACAATCGGTTAAAACATTGGAATTCCGTCACCCTCTATACATAAATGGCTGGAATTCCCACCTCCCCCTTTTAAGAGAACATTAAAATTTTGAATTCCAGGCTTTCAAAAGTACAAAAAGTCTGGAATTCGGGTGCCCTCTATAGTGGGGGGGGGGGGGGCATTTTTTTTCTCTGGAATAGCCCAATCTCGTCTCCAAACCTATTTTAGGATTATGTGTATTTTGGAGAAATATCAATGGTTTTCGTCATTAAAAAAACCAAACCCTTAGTTTCAGTTAAAGTGACTCCAAAATTGTAAATAAATTCTTGTTAATTGAAAATAGTCCAGTCTGTAATTAAGATAGTCACCTAAAATGCTCGAATCGGATTTTTTTTGTTTCTAATGGGCATTCACATTAATAGGTGCCATTAAAGGACACTGTGTAAAACAAAAAACGGGGTATATCGATATTTCCGCAGGTTCGTTATTTCCAACGGTTCTTATTTCGAAGGTTTGGTATTCCGAATCTTAAAAAGGGTCGCAATTCCGAATTTCAAAAAAAAAGGTTCGCTCATTTCCAAATTTCTTTTCATATAGGAAGGCAACCAAAAAAAAAAAAAAAAAGAACATGGTAATTACATGGATACGTTCCTCCTACCACCAAATAATTACCATGTTTATAAGGTCTTTTTTCATTATTTTTAATATTTCTAGAAAAAAAAAACCCAAACTGAATAACAAAAAAATATCGGCCACAAAAAAATGACCCCTCAAATGTTTGGCAACCTTAACCCTTTACCCTAACCCACCCTAAACTTATTACCTTATCCCTATACCTACCCCTATAACTAACGCAAACCTTGAAACTAAACTTGATCTTATCATAATGTGTCTGCTTCATAGCAATTCATTTTCTGGAATGCGGAATAAGAACACGGCATCTGGTTTCGGAATAGCAACCCTTTAGCTTATTCGGAAAAACCTTTTTTTTTAATATTCTGATAACGAACTTTTTTTGAATTGGGAATTGTTACCCCTTTTTGTGATCCTGATATACGAACCTTTTTACAATTCAGAATAGTGGAACTCTTAATAATTTTTGGACTAAGCGAACCCTATTTTCGGAAAAGTGAACCCTTTTAAGGATTCGGGAAAACGAATGCTAAAAACGCGTGTTTCGGAATCATGAAACCTTCGGAAAGAATGGACCATTGAATATCGAGAGGACCCAAAAATTCGGGTCTTCTCGGTTTGATTGCAGGTATTCCCACTGAAATGAGGTTCGCTATTCCGAATCTTAAAAAGGTTCTCTATTCCGAATTTAAAACGGGTTCGCTATTTCCGAATCTTAAAAAGGTTCGCAATTTGAATCCTAAAAAGGGTTCGTTAATTCCGATATTAAAACAGGTTCGTATTCCCGAACCAATACCGTGTTCGTTCTCCCGAACGATGGGTGTCATCACCACCAAACACAGAGAAACTTAGTTTTTTTCCAAATGTGAAAATTTAAAAAAAAAATACACATACTAAATAAGTTGTGCTTATTTTCTTATTTACTCTTTTTCCATTGCTTGTTAAAGTGATTTGTTTTAATCCCATTAATTTTTCATAATGAAATTTACTCTATCTGCAAATATTTTCAACTAACTTTTATATTACAATATAATCTGTCCTTGGCTTATTTTTATACACTCCTGGGATTCAGTTCAAATCTATTTGATTGATGATGATCGATAGATCGATCATGTTCCTCTCCGATGGGAAAGCTAAATATTTCCGAATAGGGGGGGGGGGGAGGGGAAGGGGGGGGGGGGAAAGGCGACCTCTTTTGATACCGGAATAACGGTCCTTATTTAGGTTTCGGAATAACAACGAACCTTTTCAATATTTGGGAAATAACGAACCTTTTTGAGATGAAATTTGCGAACCCCTTTTGTAGGATTCGAAATAGCGAACCTTTTCAAAGATTCGAATATCGAAACCTTCGGAATATCGAACCTTCTGAATGACGATATGAACGAATTTTATAACAAACTGGTGAAGTTTTCATTTATATAAACGACTTCGATCTGCGAACTTTGGTTATTTCATATAGTGATTAGTTATATGGACAAGCATTATGCAAATAAAAAGATTTGTTTTAAAATTGAGGGTGCCCCCTCATGAATACTCTGAGTCAGCTTAGCAGAACTGTGGAAATTCTCATTCAGAAACTTGAGTTTTTAAAGGGGGGATGGCCCATTCAGCTATGATTTTTTTTCAATCTTTATTAAGGGCCTCCACCACCAAAACCCATCTGTTAAGTTTCGCGCGATAATTCAACCTTTTAAAAAGTGATAACTTAAAACGTGATTTTTTATTCCATAGAGATGTGTGAAATTAATATTGGTCTACCAAATTGGGGCATATTTTCGGCTCATAACATCCAAACCAAACACTTCATCCCTAAGATTTCTTAGGGTAAATCGAAAATAGTAGCTTCTTCTGATACCAAAATTTTTGCAACTTCCTGTAGCAAATCTGGGGTCCCTGGGGACGAGCTATTATGGATCGTGGCCATGGACCTTTAAAACCAAAAAATGAAACCCTGCACTTCGAGAAAATTAAAATGATTTCAAAAAAGAAAAAAATAAAAAGTTTTCAACAAGAACTGTGCACTCCAGAAAAACGCATGTTTTTCGCAGTTCAAGAAAGTTTATCGATTCGGAAAAACTTGAACGGGGTTAAATTGAGTTTTTAATCAAACATAATTAACAAGAAAACAAACAATCGATAACAACAAAAACCCAGAATTTTATTTCAGAGGTGGTTTTTTTTCTTTCCATAAAGACAGATTTTTATACGAAAAACTAAAAAGAAATAATGTTTACGGATTTATGTGTGGGATTCGCACTCAAAATGTTTTTCAAATAAAAAAAAGGGTTGATATTACAGCATTTAACCAAGAAAGAACATAACAGTTTGTGTAAATACACTATCTCAAAAGCTTTTCAATTAAAACTAAAAATCGAATGAATACAATTTTTTTCAATCATTTATTTTTTTTATTTTTTTTATTTTTTGCTTTTTTTAATTTTTCCTTTTGAAATTTTCAGGTGAATTAATGTTACACTGTAAAAAAATATTGTAAATTGATAATAAAATACTGGGCAGCAATTCTGCCACACATTACTCTGTAAATTTCCAGTTATATACTGTAAAAATTTATTCAATCAAAATGCTTATAACATCTATATTTGGTGAGGTATTACAGGTAGTGATGTGAATGTGTGGAGAGTAAAAATCACTGACTAACAAACCCTATCTTAGTAGGCCTATCCAAAAATTTTTAACAGTGCATATACTGTAAAATTTACAGTTGTAAAAATGGATTACATCAAACTGGAAAATATACAGTAAATTCGAATGAAACCCTGTAAAAGCTATATTTTTATTATGTTTTGTTGGCTAATTGCCTGCCAGTATTTTTTTCCTGTAAAATTTACAGTATTTTCCCCTAGTTATATCTTAGTATACTTAATGGTATATTAAAAAATTGCATAGTAGTGTATAATTATGTTGTTACTCATTAGATTTCAAATAAAGTCTTCACTTTTTAGATTTTGTCATTATAGGAGGCTGGAAATTGGACATAAAATTATAGTATTTTCACTGTATTTCCAAATTACAGCCAAATACTGTAAGTTTTTACCGGGGTTTTTACAGTATTTTCCTGTAAATTGCGCTGAATTTTTTTACATTGTAATGAAATCCGTTTCATCACTAGTGACAGCGCAAGGGGTTAGGAAATGGGTGATCCCTCAGCCCCCCCCCCTCCCCCCGTCAGATGAACAACTTACGGAGTTTGGGCAAAATGCAGCGATTTGGGGCCAAAATCACAAAATTCTGATACATAAAAGATTGATTGATCCCAAAATAAGTAAAATCTCTTTAACTATTGTAAAAGCTCCCCTTCCTGCAAAAACGGGGTGTAACTTGAACACTGTTAATTTTAACACCCTTCTTGAATCACAATAGCTACTGGTGTTATTACAAAAAATCAAACAAAACCACAAACCAATTTTCGAAGTTAATTTACACCATGTTGGGTATATAACACCCATTTTTGGTGTTACAATGTCTGGTAATGAACTGTTTTGGTTTTAATTTTACAATTAACAACCCAGACATCGTTGCTAAGTATTTTTTAACACCCGCCGGTGCCACAATTGATACAATTTGACACCACTGTTGTTAATTTAAGACCCTCCTAGAATCAATATCATACTGGACGCACACACACCTCTGGTATAATTAACACGAAACTTTGGTATTACCATTTATATTTGTAACAATCTGACATATATATAGGAAATGTTTGATTTTGTTGTTGTTTTGCTTCTATTGAACTGCTTACCTCTAATTTTTCATAAGCATCACCAAAATCATAATTTAAATGGTGTTAGTTTCTGTTGTTTAAATTTAGTATCTAACACCGAGAAGCGTGACAACCGTCCTTGGTGTTAACATTTTAACACACCAGTTTTATGCATTTCCCCCCCTCCCCCCCCCCCAAAAATGATTCCGCTTTGGTCACAATAACTTCAATAAACTGAGATTTTCAACTTCTAAAAATAGTTTACAAAACAAAATACTGATTGATTCAAAAGGCCAAAGGTAAGTTAACCCCTGCGATTTGAATCAACAAATTGTTTTTAAAAATCGATACACTACTTAAAAAACGGGGTCAATTATGCACCGGTGAAAATAAAATGCCCATTTGATTAAATGACTCTTTCCGTGTCGATATTTAAACTCCTAAAATTTATGTTTAAACTCAAATAGGTGATTTGCTTTTAGTCGTGGCATATTTTGACCCGTATTTTTTAAGTGTGTATACACACTTCGTTTTTCTACCATTCTCTAACTGGTAAAAGATCCATTTCAATCTTTTCTTTATATTACGAAACTTTTCCCTAATAACATGAAAAATGGGATGGAACTAGATGGGGCCGAACATGGATAATAAGGATTTTATTCGCGATTTTTTTCTTTATTTTTTTTCTAAATACCAGCATTGTCCGGGCGGGAAATCCTGGAAGGGGGATATACCTCCATTTTGGGGCATTTTTCACGTACTTAACTCCCCACCCAGTTTTAAAATTGATAGGCAAAAAAAGTGCAAATCCACCTCTTAAAAAATCATGAAAATCGACGTGTCCCTCTATTTGTAGGATAATCAAAATTGATCATGGCAGAACTCGTACGTATGGTTGAGGCCAACTTTTAGGTAAACTCGAACTGTTTTTTTTTTTTGTGTGATTGCCTTTTGGGGTCAATTGATTCCCATTCCTCCCCCTCCCCGTTGCTTCTATGGGTGTATATAATATCAGGACCTTTTCTTGTCTTAAAATCCGTTTTACGTATTACGCTTGATTTTACAAGAACGTTTATTTGGGAATTTTATATGGTCTTATTTTATATTGTCAATTTTTACAAAAAGCTATCATACCAAATCCATTATCTATAGTAGATTCAACCCCATCGTGTCACCTCTAGTACTTTCCGAAGGTATGGGCCATTGAATGAGGGGATGTTGCAGTGGATGGAAATAAAAATCCATGCTAATCTTATGAAACATTGTGTCCGATAGAAGAGAAAAAATCAATTTGAAAGCATTGAATCAACGAAAAGCGCTTTATTGCTACATTAACTCTCAAAATAGCCGATTAATCGTCTTTGCGTCAGTGGTATTGAATGTAACATGTGAGTTGACTGTTATTGATTTTGAGTGCCCGTGTTTTGGATAGAACGGAACACAAGGGTCTTTGCAACTCTCTTTGATAAAAATGATGTCAACATGAAAGGCCAGATTATCTTAATCACTGATCTCTTTACAATGGATTGGAAAACTGGGCCTTCGTATTGAAGCATGATGGCCATGATGGTTCTTTCATCCAAAAAAGCCCAAGCAGGTGGTTAAGAGTCGGTCATGTATACAAAATGGATTTATGGTTCATGAAATGTGGATAAGCCGACATAAACAGATACAGAATAACGCCAATTCAGTGCAGTCATTGTATTGGCGCGTATGCGGATGGCATGTCTCTAAAACGTGCAACCCCGCCAGGATACAACTTCTGTTAAACAGGTGTCTATGGAAGGGATATTGTGTTCGGTAGACCAAGATGCCCGCTGGTGCTCCATTCGTCTAATATACAATTACTGTGGTGTAGCCAATCCATTGTATAGAGATCAGTGATTCTTAATTAGTACATGACAGTGAACGGGTCACATATTTTCTTTTTCTGCCTCCTCTCCAACTAACTCGAAGCTGTCCAAAACTTTTCCTCTGTGACACGATGGGTTGAATCTACTATAACACAAACAACCTTTTTAATCGATTCGGTATGTACAATGCTAGCGCTCTATTGTTGGCGTAGCGTGCCAAGTCACCGAGTGGGGGTATCATCTGTCTCATGAGGTGTCTAGACTTTTAAAAACTGTCAAAAGGGTGCACGGCAATGCTGCAAGCCTCTATTGTAAAATGTATTGATGGACCTCATACAATTGTCAAATCATGGGCTGTAGAAAATAGCATTCCTTATTTGGAAAGCCCAATGCGAGTGAAAGTTTCTCCTGTCGAGGGAGAAATCTTAGTACCAAGGGTGCTATGACAATACGGGGCATTTCGGGAGGATGATATTCCGAATAGAGTTTCACAGACCTTGTACCAGGGAGTGCCAATGGTTTTGGGGTGTATAATAATTATAATAGGCCTGTTTTTGATAATTAGCATAATAACTCATAATGCGCACTAATCTTTTTTAGGTCATTGTGTGAAATCTGGTGTTGTTTTGGGCCGAGGATTTTTCCGAGGGAGCGGCAGCTCCAGAGGAAAAATACCGAGGCCCCCAAAACCAACACCAAAGATTTCAACCAATGACCGAAAAAAAGGATGGTGCAAGTTATTCTGTCATATAACCGTAGTTTGTCATATCTATCAAAATACACTCTAATTAAACTCCAATTCCAAATTTTTATTTTGATAGCGTCTCCCCTCGAATTAAATAGTAAAATCTCCAGGGAATCCCAGTAAATATAAACGTCCATTAAGCATCCCAGTAACAAGTTTTGACACCTATCAGAAAGTGCAATTGAAACTTTTTTGTATCCATGTTCAGGGGCATTTCGAGTGTCAAAACTGAAAGAACTGCAAAATGGGGGATCGGGAAGGAATATGTTTCGCCATGTTCGCTGTTTTCAGAGCTTGAATTTATACACTTTTTGGATGTGATATTAAATTAAAATACAACTGGCGATAGTAAAAAAACTCTGGGTAATCTTACGGATCTGGATTGCTTGAAAATAAGATGCAGATTTTGTGCTAAGTATGAAGTTATGATCATTACTCATCACAATTTATCAGCGTGGCTGGGTCTTTCTCTGACATACAGTGATAGGGAGTTTTCTTGATTTTGTGGCTGGAATTATTTGTTTGACGAACTCTGTATTGGGTACACAGCTTGTCGGAGAATATACAAATCCACATGAATTGTACGGTAAGCTATTTCAGTGTTCCACCTCCACTTTTCGTGTTATCCCTAAAAATACTACGTAATCGATCTCTCAGTCATTGTGCATGGCCATAGTCATGCATTCATGACATGAATTGATGGAGCTGTCCCACGATCCCATAGCCAGTAATACAGCGTTACGTCCCGACAGAACACGTTACAGGGCCCTTGTAAACAAAAACAAGAGTCATTGGTATTTACGCATGATGTTAGCGTCCAAAACTTTCATATTTGCACTGGTTACAGGTTATGAAGATGCGGGTCAGACATGCAGAGGTTAGATTTTCACTGCGTCTCAGTCATGCCTTGTTACAACGGAAGTCATACTGAAATTTCGGGCATGTCAGGCGAGTCATTATCAATCTTTGCATTCACAATTTACGAATCACCAGCATTTCACCTGCCGACCACCACTGTCAAAAAACGACATAAAGGCTCCCTGTACTATAGATAAGATTCAAACCCATCGTGTCACCGGAGAAAGTGTTGGACAGCATCGATAAGTTGGGAGAGGAGGCAGAATATGCGGCCCGATTCACCTGTTGCACATGAACGAACTAAGAATAACCTGGCCTTTCATGATTAATAGTAGACCAAGAGCAGGACCTGGGAAATTGGTTCGTTCAAGTGGCACTCCATCCAAGGTTTGGATACCATAGATAGTTAGTATGACCCCCTACAACAATACCAGTAGGTAGTGGAGTCAATTGTGGTACACTTTTTTGCTGCAGCATGTTGTATACTAAACACTACGTATACCCGGAATTGCTTCTAAATTAAGGGGTGGGGTTATCTTGAAAATGCAATGTTTCTCTTCTCTTCAGTGAGTAATAACTCAGTATTAGGGTATCAATTTACAACTTAGAAATACCATCTGATAATTACTATTAACTATGAACTTTTTTCGTATGTCTGAACAATTTGGCGAAACCTGTGGTCAAAGTCATGATCTTTACCAATATTCCCCTTATTTTGTAGGACACTATAATTGAATTTTAGTTTACATAAACTGACAGTGATTAAGAATAAATTTGACTGTGATTACGATTCAATCTCAAAACCAGGCCCGCTGAGTGTGTGTTGTGTGTGTGTGTGTGGAGGGGGTGCAGGAGTTCAGTGCCCCCCCCCCTATCCTCCAAATGGCAAAAGGCCACGTATTTGCCTGATTTTTTGATACAAAGGTGCAAAATCGTAGAGTAAATTTCTTAATAGTTACTTATGGTGATGAGATGTTCCAAAAGTAAAAACAGAAATTTAAAAAGGGGGGTTATGTCTATATACTGTTACAAAAAGCCGCCCCCTGCGTGGCCCCTGCTAAAAAACAGATACTTTCAATTCAGATAAATCAAAGATGTGGTATTTGCAAGGTAAGGTGTGTCAGGTTCAAAAGTAGTACTTGACTATCCTATTACCCACCTACATCAGTAGAACTACTTGTCACTGCAAAAGAAATTAAGCCAGGAAAGTTAAAGTCACACTGCGGACCCTGTTAAAGTAATCAATCTGACTGGGTAACTTATATTCACAATTAATCCACAAATGTCCATGTTTAAAACAGCACAGTCATCATCTTAATGGCAGCCTTCTGAGGGAATGGGGCCCAGACCTCAGGCTACTTTTTCGATAGTAGGACGCCGACTGCCTTCTGCTTGGGCAGGCATGATGGGGACAGACCTGTCAGCGTTCCGGCGGCATCCGATCTTGCTGCTCCGAAGCGGTCCTCCCTGGGTTCCAGTTGGTTCGCTGGCCCTGTCTTCGTGCGTTGACATTGGGTTCATGGTACCCCGACCCTCTAAAGGGGATGGCCATCCCTATTTGCCCAGGTTCAGGAGGCTCACCGTGGACTGTATTCCGAGGCTGCCAGGTCTGTCTCTGCGTCCGTGCCCATCTGGCCGCTATAGACTTTCTGTTCCAGGATGCAGAAGGTCCCTGCACACCCTGTTGGGGGGGACGAGAGTGGCGTGGACTTGGGAGTCTGGTTTTCTAAATTGGGAAAGCTCCTTGCGTGGACTGCATCCGTACAGGATTCTTGAAGAATGTGGCACCTGAGGTTTGTGCTCCAATTTGTCCTCCTCTGCTTGTAGTGGATCATCAGCAATTCCCTCAAGAAAGAACTACGAGGGTCATTGCAATCCTAACGCTTAAGAGGCCAAAAGGGCAGCCCATGCTGGGACCCATCTCTCTGCCTCCACATCTGGCTGCTTAGAAGACGATAGCTCAGTGGAATCATTATGCGGTCAGGCAAATCTGCCCCACACCCATCTGGGGGGAGAGGATCAATAACGATCAAGATGACATACTTGTCAATGACATCGGGTGCTGCCTAGTTTTAGGAGGCAGTATTCAAGGATCTATGCAGTCCGGCATTGAGGTCCTTCCGTTCCTTAAGCGATCAGGATCTTTCCTTATTAGCGTGCTTGTTAAGTTTCAATAATCTGCTATGCTGCTCGTCCAGGACTGTTCATTTATCCTGGGGACATGAAGTGGGCAATGCAGTAGAAAGCATGATCTTCGGAATGTTTCCGCCCAGGAATTCTTCCTGGTGTCCCAGCCCAATCTTTTTTTTCGGCATTTGTGCCGGAGAGATATTGTTCGCAGTGCTTCCTGCGAAGATATGCAGCACTAGGAAATTCTGCCAATTCCCGTTTCAGGAGACCTGGGCCAATGTACACCAGTTTCTCCACGATGGCACTTGAAATGCAACAAACCCAATACTGTTCACCTCGTTTTCACCCTGCAAACGGCTTCGCTAAGCATCACTTTGGATGGAGAAAGGCTGTCGCACGGGCAAAGCTTTGGGCGACAAACGGTGGACCGCTGCCTTGTTTGTTCCGGCGTCACATCAGGCCATGCCGTTCGCTGCCAGCGATCGTTCTCAAGTTGGCTTCTGGGGGGTGCCGCAGGGACTGGGTCGAGTCCATTCTTTGGCACTTTGCATGCATCTGCTGTTGCTTTGGCATGCTCTGGCTACTTGGGTGCGCTGCATCAGTGTGGTACCCTGCACCATGTGGCACCCCCTTTTGCCAACTTTTTGTACCCTTTTGGGGATCGGGAAATTTTACGGGGTCAGTTTGCATCCTCCCACATCGTCATCCTGGATCGAAGATAGTCTGAATGATTGTCCACCTCTGCCTTGAACCTGAGGTGGTTGTTCGGCACCCATCTGGCATCACGGTTTGTGGCCTGTGAAGCGTGGTCAGCCTCGCGGACCCAGTGCTGGCAGTGTCGAGACGGGGCACCTCATTTGCCGTGGGTCAGTGCGGACTTTCATCAAGCTGTGATCAAGCGGATCCCAGTCCCAGGCCTAGTTTGCCCGGACAATGAATCCATCCGTTGATTAGATACGGATATATTCACTTGGATTTGGATTAAAAATGCCGGCGCATGAACAGCTCTAGGAGTGCACTAGATGCTGGATCCTTCGTCATCAATTAAGGTTGCAGCATACCATTTAAAGCCTTTCCAGCATGCATCGATGTGTGTGTTTAAAGGCGAGAAAAAATCCTGGACAGATTGAACAAGGCCTTCTGTTGCCTGACTTGAACTTATTGACTTGCTTGTGGAAGGCATGGAACATAGGACCAGGTGAATGGAGACCTCAAATTAGGTATTGGAAGAGTGAATTCCTGCCGTTTGGATTGCTATTTTTGTAATTTTAGGGAGGGGGAAATTGCTCCAGCGGGCACAAAATAGCGAAAGCCGTTATTTGCGAGGTGTGTTTATTCGGTTGACATAACTGACATCTTACTTTTTTCAATCCCTTTCCAGACTGCGGTTGTCAGTGCGGCATGATGATGGCTTGTCCAGTTCCAACATCTTCTTTGCTTATTCAAACTAATCCTCCGTTTGATTTTCTAGTCTAAGTTTCACTCTGCAGAGCAATATCTGTGTAGATTCCGTGAAAATGTATTTCCAGAACGATCACTCAGAATTATTTCCATCCATAAGCTATGAATAATTTGGTTGCCAAAGGCAAGAAGGCAGCAATCTCACATCGCCTATGGATCGGCTCTGCTCTAAGAAAATGCGCTTTGACATAAGATTATATAGTACTCCAAGACGGTGCTTTTGATCTCTTGAAAAGTGTTGAACTCAGCCTCTTATAATCATGATAATAGCAGTACCAACTTCTTGGTATGGAAAGCCAAAATATGTCAGTCGACGTGTATAGGCCTACCGACTATTAGCTAGGTTAAGATTTTTCCTGCGCATGATGTCTATGTTTTTAATCCCCCAGCATTGTAAAAACATTATATTAGTAGTTGCTATTATTATATGGGAGTTCGGGTTCGCAAGTGGGTATTCCCTCGCTTCGTACCACTGGTCCCTGCGTTTCCAGTGAGTATTGGTTTCCAGTCCATTACTCGGCCTCGCAGGTTAGGGGAATGAAAAACGGGTTTTTTAAACTTTTTTCCCTAATAAACGTGGATAATGATGTAAAAACCGTGAATTGAATAAAAGTACCTTCATGATAATATATGACACAATAGTGTTGGTGTGTCGTAAAAAAGTTAGACCTCCTCCTTATATTATATAGTATTATTAGTCAGGCCCGTACGCAGGGGCCCTCCACATTTCCACAAAAGGGGCAAAAGGTCCACTTTTGCTGGATTTTTGATAAAAAGGTCCAAAATTTAGATAATTTGACACGAAAGTCCATTTTTTGGATCTAAACTGTTCAAAAGTCCAAAAAAGGACATTTGGGGGGGGGGGGGGGGGGTGGAGATCCACTTATACCAAAAAGTCCACTTTTTCGAAAAAAAGTGTGTTCCCCCACACCCCCCACACCCCCACCCCCCCCCCCCATGAATCTGCACGGATATTGACTTATTGTTTGTTGTTCAATGAACAGATAAATGTTAGTAATATTTGTTTTCATTGTGTTTTGCACACCGTTGTAGTTCCGCTGTGGGACCAAATTGCTTTTCAAATATAAGTCCCATTTCCCATAGCTGAATTTGAGAATGTATAAAGTGTAAAATATGTAGGCTATTAAGCATGCTCCGTAACTTGTGCTCCATTGCAAAAATATACAGAATAGTCAAAATAACAAAATAATAAAGGAATGGGGCAAAGAAACAATTGCTGCACAACTATATCATCGCAATTTCATGTGCTTTACGATCCTCAGGGAGTATGTATGTATGATGTATGTCGGATGTATGCATGTATTAGTAGTATGTATGTATGAGGCATGTATGATGTATGTAGTATGTATGCATGTATTTATGTAGTAGGATGTATGTATGTATGTAGTATGTATTGGATGAGTGGATGTATGTATGTATGTATTTGTATGCATGCATGCATGCCGCATGCGTCATGGTCATGCGTGTATGTGTGCAGCATTCATGTATGCGTGCATGAATGGGCATGTATGTATACAAATTTTGTTAGCTCCAATGATTTCCATTATAGTAATTTGGTATTTCGGTTATTCATTTTACAATTATTTTGATTATTTCTCATGATCAGGTAGTATTTTATATTATGACATGGTATGTTTGATTTTTTTTTTCAAATCAATTATAATTGTTTCCTACTGTATATGCGATCTATTATTCCCACATACCCAGCTCTGGACTGGGGTCCAACTCTAATATAGTGGCCGTACATATTTATTGTAGTGAAATCTCGTGTTGGAATTAGTTTACTAGTCTTTTGAGTTTCAATAAATGAACAGAGCCACAGGGCGTGGGTCTGTGGAATCACAGTTTGTTGTTCCGTTGCCCATAGCTTGGTATATCTTCGACTCGTCGTTTGTGTCTTCATTTTACATAGACACATACAAGCTGTGGACAAGGGGTCAACCTGAATTATCTTTGCCCCACACGTCATTGCATGCATGTAGGTTATATGTGTATATACAAATTGTGTTAACAAAATTATTTCAATATTTGTAATTTGGTTTATTTTTTATTACAAGTATTTGGTTTGGTTTCTCATGATCAGTTGTTATTTTATATTAGTAACATTGGTACTCGTTTACAGGCCCAAAGAATTTGGAATGATTATTCACTTCGAGCAAGATTAAGTCATAAATGAGCACATAAAATATTATATAAATTGTCTAAATAATATGATGTAAAATATACACTGCGCGAAAAAACCGAATTCCGCTACTACTTTCCTACCTACAGGAAACAATCATTTTTTATCCAGTATCTTCCCAAGCATTGGAAAGCACTTTCCATCCTGGAGTGGCGCTCTTTAGACACACCGTCAAATGCTTTTAACCCCAAGCTTACTTTTGCAGCCCAAATCAAAAAAAAAGAACTTGGTTTCTCCCACTTCCAATCACACAATACTCTTGCCACATAATATGATAAACTCATATGTAAGGATGTCAGAGAAAATCACGATATCACCAATGTAATTGCATTCGCAGTCAAACAGACCGGGAAACAGACCTATACATTAACCCCAATCACAGTTTTTTTTTTCTTTTTTTCACAATCCCGAGCCACGATTGCTGTACTGTCGTTGTTGATGGTTGTGGTGCGTTGTGTGTGTCTCTGTTGTGTGTGTGTGAATGCTGTGTGTGGCGTGCGTGGCGTGCGAGAGCGAGCGAGCGCGATCGGGGGTGTGGGTGGTTGTGGGTTCTGGTGTTGTGTGTGTTTTTTATTCTGTTACAAAACGTAGGATTATATGTTTGAATATGCATTTCCTAAACAATGATCGCACAATATCGAAAGGAAGGCATATTTCCCGTGGCATATTCCGTGCTCAATATTCAGTGTTTTACATCTAAAATAACATGCCTCTCTCGGGTTTGTTTGGTGTCATGCATGATCCCATCGCCAGTTTTGTACAGGGCATGCCATACCATGCAGAATATAGTTATTA
>JAMKCH010029249.1:0-17862 GCA_023653785.1 Ophioderma brevispina
CCCACACCCCAACACCATAACACCTCATACACACACAACACCCACCACATCAACAACACACACCTCATACTCATCACAAACCCACACATACACACCCTCATGACACCCACTACAAACCCACACATAACACACCTTCATACTTCCACACACCCACCCATACACACCCTCATACATCCACACACCCACACATACACACCCTCGTACATTCACCCAAGAAAAACCACCTACACACCCTCATACATCCACAACCCTACACCATACTTCATACATCCCCACACCCCCACATACACACCCTCCTACTTTCACACCCCCACACCCTACACCCCCCATACTTCACCCACCCACTCATATACAACCCACAGCTACACCCACAACGTGCACATTACATACACAAACCACTCTTACATGCACACCCTTATAAACCCTCATCACACATGCACACCCTTACTCCACTTACTAGTATCGGTAGTCCACCATTAGAGTGTTCCGTTATCAAGGTCAGGTAGGATACACCCATGTTTAGTTTGATGCAGCTGTATAGAGTGTTGTGGTCGATCACGCCATCGCAGTAGAATGGAATGCATGCAGATGTTCTAACTGGTATGTAGTGTACGTAAGAGTGGGTGATTTTTCACAAACCACTCCCAGGTTGTAAATAATCCTAAATGTTCCTGTAAGTGTCATGGAAACACTGACCCACTATCATCACAAGTATGGTTACACATCGCGTCAACTCACTCGCCGGTCATTGAAAATGGTCGTGCACAGAGACAGCAGCGCCGTACACCGAGGCATTGAGGTTGGTCGTGCCTATAGATAGCTTCACCGCCGGGCAGTGAAAATGGTCGTGTGTGCCCAGAGACAAGCACAGGGAGCAGCGCCTAACAACACCGGGCAATTGAGGTGGGATACGTCACTACTCACTCTAAACTCCGCGGGCATTGAAAATTGTCTTGCCAGAGACAGCATCTCATACACCGAGAGCATTGAGGGTTTCGTGCGTATAGATAGCGTCACTCGCCGGGCATTGAAATGGTCGTGCCCAGAGACGGATGGTCGGCCAGGGATAGGCAGCATGTACACCGTGGCATTGAGGGTGGTCCTGCCCAGATATCGCAACAGCGTTATAAACAGACCTGATTGTAGTGTGTCCCACAAATGCTCGTGTACGGGGATCACCAGTGCATCGAAGGGGTAATTTTGACTGGGTCAAATGTTTCCATTATATCATGTCCCCCTTAGTTTTAATTGTGATTGTATATACAGTATTCTTGTGTAATGTGTGATGCATATAATGCTAAACCATTATCATGCTTATCACGTTGAGATGCTCCCCGCGTAGCGCGGGAACCCTTGTCAAATTTTCAATTTTGACATAAAAACTTAGGATTTTCTCTAAATTAATAGGCCTTCACATAGGTTTGTAAAGATTTAACATAAGTAATAGTTAAGGCGAGTTTGAAGTGTATTAACACGTTTTTCGATATTATTTACTCTTTTATAAATTTTCCTTCCCCGGGACACCGAAGTGTGTAGTGATGTAGCTGTAGCTAATTGTTAATAACCAATCTTAAAGTTGACGCAAGTCGCAACCTCTTGTGCTTCATTTCGGCTCCGTAAGAATACTACTGGTGGGTTCCGTCCTCACCAAGTCCCACATAAACTGTGTCAGTCCTCTCGAGCCATACACATATACGTGTGCCCCCGTCACGCCAGTTTTGCTGGCGCGGAGTCCTGTCACATACTTTTGGCCTATGTCCAAATGAACCATGAGAGAACAACTCTGATTATAATCAATAGGTCCTTAAAACAAGTAATTCCAAAGTATACCCCAAATTATAAGACTAGTGTCCCTGCCAGGGTTGAAACTTGGGACTGTTTGCACCAGGACAGTGCCACCTAAAGGTATGGGGTGGAGATTTTTCAATTCACACTTGATCGTTTTTAGAACATAGCAGAAACAAAAAAACTTGTTTTTTTGAACTTGCCTGTTTCATAATCGTCCCATAGAAGCCATGCTTTTAGTTGATTTTCCTGTTCGTGCATAGACAACAAATGCAAAACCCGAGAAAAATCTCATTATAATGATTCTTATTACATGACAGGCGTATTTTGGCTTATTCACTTCAGGTGTGATCTAATACAGCCTGTCTCAACAAAAATGGTACAATCAAAAACCGATTTTCAATATTATATCTAAATATAAGTACTTCGTAATTGTACTATTACATAAAGAGAAAGACCAAGCTTTCCAGGATTTTTGTTTTCATCTCCTTTGCTTGTTTTAATCGATAGATAACTCCAGTACTGTGGACACAAATCGCGTTTTGTGCCACTTTTTGGGTGAGTGAAAGGTGAAGAATTAGTTAAAATAAGTTATTCACCTTTGAACAATATGAAATTCTGTAAAAAGGGATTAACAGTCATAACGAAACTCCAAACGATACGAAACATTTGCGTAAGGGTGGAAGTTATTATCATGTAAGTTCTGGCTTTAAGATCAAGTGAATAACATTCGACATACTATTTGTTAAAGAGAACCATGAGCGTACATCAACCTGGAGGAGAGAGTTTTTTTATGGTCTTGAAAAATTCCTACCAACACCTTTATACTTAGCTTCCAAATTCATTTTTTTATGACTCCAACAATTAGTAATGCCAAAGATAGTGCAATATTTGAAACCTTTCTTGGATTTGGGGTGTTTATTTTGGTTGCAATTACATTCCTTCTTCACGATTTTAACAGATACCAAATTTGTAATATTCAAATTTGCAATTTCAATTGACATTGTATACCGATTTGTATTGTTTGATTATTTATGAAAAGAAGATATTTTTTTTATCATTTCACCCGATTATGTTGACTATTAAAACTTGTGGTCGATAAAACTAGACTTCTTGTTTTTGTTTACTTTAATCTGTGTTTTTGTTTCTTTTGTCAGGTTGCAAACGTTTGTGCTCTTCAGACAGATGGCAATACTGGGCGAAGCAACTCCTCCCATGCATAAAAGTGGCACAAAATGGGTTTGGTATATCGCACTTCAAATTGATTATATCCTGGATGACAGACAAATAAGATAAACAAACACCATTCGCAAAGCCTGGTCTTTCCTTCTTTAATATTATGCCAATTAATATGCTTATGTTGACATTTCTATTAAACCCAATTTTTTTTCTGATGGTCCATTTTTTTTGAGAAAGGCGTACAGTGGAGAGCTTCAAATAATGTCAAATGTAGGGGTTTAAACAAAATGGGGGCCGGCTTCTTTCTGGAATGTCATTGTGTCTCTTGAACCACATGATAATCTCTCAAATGCTACCAGATTTAAAGTCAATATTCGCACATTTTTTTTGAAGAGCGCCCCCCAAATTTTTTTAAAAATTTTGATGAGATTTTTTCCCAAAACGGTTGTAGTGGTAACTGGCTAGTAAACCATACCTGTGAATGGTTAAGCTCGAAAATGTCTGTGTACACAAATGAAGGAATTTTGTAATTAGAATAATTCTATCGGGATCCCGATTATAATTCACGGCTGCTGGAAACGGCCTTCCAATGTTGAAATAGCCGGGAAATATTACCATGTACATGTCTACGTCATACATTAGTTGTTTATTGGTTCAGGTAAATCAAGTTAGAGTTTTTCTTGAGGTGCACTATTCATCATGGACGGACATAAACGTAGGCATTTCCAGCTTCTGCCGTTAAGTCCAATTGGGATCAAATTCTATTACAAAATCATTATTTTATGATAAATAAGCATTTTTTAGATTCTCGTTCGCAGGATAGGTCCTAGACAATCACCAACGTAACTGCTGCCAAAATATCAAATTTGAAATTGGGGTCGTTCTTCAAAAAATGGCCTTATGCTTTAAGGTACACTATGTTGTTTATTATCTAAGTGATGTAGAATTTGGGAAAATTGGTGCATTTATCGGGGTTTCCATAACATGTCAATCGAAACACTGTTGTCTGTACACCTGAATTTGAACCTTAATGGAAACAAGGCGAACTTGTAATTACGGCGATGCATAAAAATATGTCCCCGCCGAATGTCCGATCACTAACATGCGATAAATGCAATACAATACCCACATCACTCCCCAACACTCGCAAAGCACCCCGCAACACCCCACTCCCAACACCCTGCACCACCAGTCCCCCTCCCCAACACTCCACAAAACACCCCTCCAACACTCCACAACACCACCTCCCAACACCATGCCAAACTCCACCCCCTCCGAAACCCTGCAACACAACACCACCTCCCAACGCCGTGCAACACCACCCCCTTCCCCAACACCCCGCCAACACCCACCACTCCCAACCACCGCGACACCCCACCCCCTCCCCTATGGGGGCGCAGAGTAGGTCTCATGTTAGCGAAGGAATTTGCCATCTGAGTACCGTTTCAGAGATACAGCAATTATGCAATTAAATAGCTCATTTGTACCTAAGCCGCATATATAACATACTTCAAATTGCAAAAAAAGATGTGACCCAGTTGATGGGCCTTTCATGCAGCGCAGGATTTTGAGTATCCGATGTACCGCTTAAAAAATATAGCAATACGCTGACTATTTGCATATTAAGTAGCTCATTTGATACTCAATTTGCCCAAAATATGCCCAAAATCTAATCAGGTTGAGAACTCTTCAGCCCGATTCCTTCCACCAAGTCAATACATCTTACGGAACTCCAGAAAACTTGTACACAGGCCTTGCAGGAAAATTTTCGTAAATTATGCAAATTAGATACTTAATTAGCATATCTTATGCCCATCAGGTCGAGAACTCATCAACCCGCTTCTTTCCACCAAGTTACATCATTGTCGCCCTTACGGAACTCCAGATAAAATCGTATACAATATGGCCAAATGTTGACATTTTCTGTGCAGTATTGACCTTTTTTCCCTTGACCTTTTTACCCTACCCCCTGACAGACCCAGGGGAGGACACTGGGGGAATGAATTACATGGTAAGTAGGGGGGTTTTCCCTCCTACAATATACCCAAGTTTGGCTACTCTAGCTCATCCAGAAAAAAAGATATGTTTAAATGTTCCAGGGTTAACATTTTTGTCACGGACATACGGACATACATACGGACGGACACACGGACATACAGATGGAGCCCATTTTATAGTCCCCTCCCGAACTTCGTTCGGCGGGGACAATAAACATGGCTTTATTCCAAGAAGGGTTTCCGAATTCATAAGTGTATCAGAAAAAGTGTGTCAGATGGGTCAGGTTCGGAAACTCCCGCATAAAACTTAACCACTTGTCTGCTGCTGGTTATTTTTTTTTAATCAACAGTGGTGCGCTAAAGCTATTTTGAGGTCACTCGAAAGGTCAAAGGTCACTTCTGCAGTCATGACCAATAAGACTCAATTAAGGTCAAGTGATTAAAATGCACCAATTTTATTTAAAAACATACCAAATTACATATCCATGCAGTTACAAGTAATCCAACATGCTATCTACAAGAGGAGAGGGAAGGGTCAGCTTTCCAAACACTTTGGGTTAAAATTGTAGCGGCTTACTTTGAGTTAAATGATGTCACATTACCTTTTCTTCTTTAGCGTGATCTTTCTCCAAGTTGTTATTGCTCACACACTTTTCAAGCAGTTCCTTAGTTATATTTGTTACCAGTTCAGGCTGTTTACAAAGCTTCATGAAATTGACCACAAGGTACCTTAAAGATGTCTGTGCCAATTTTTTCAACTCCGGCCCAAGAGATTGTGTCAGCAGCACTAAATCGACCAAAGTGCCTCCTCTTATCATGTGCTTCTTCATTAATGTCATAAAATGCTGAGTGCATAAAGACTGCACTTCTTGAAAGTTCATATAGAAGGCCATGTTGAGAAGTCCAACTGCTGAACTGGGCGAGGTTAGGTGGAGCACCCCCGTGTAGGCAAACTGAAGGAGAATGTCAAATGATTGCGCATCTCCTTCGATGTTTATTTTTGATTTGTCTTTTTCGCTGAACCCGGATTTGAACATAGATGCAAAGTAGGTGCTACAGAAGGCTAAGATCTCCTTATGGGCCTCAAAGGACTTTCCTCCGACCTGTATTGTGATGTCATAGTCCTGTTTCTTCACTTGGAGTTGCAGCTCAGCAAGATCTGGTTTGAAAAGAGAAACAAGAGCACCAATGGTGCTAAGCTCAGCAACACGTGTGTCAACTTGACCTCTTAGGCTCTTAGTCTTTTGACCTTTGAAAAAGGTAAAAAACATGGTGTAATTTTTGTCATGTGTTAAAATGGTCCAGTTGGATAGACCTAGGCTTTTTCTAATGGAATAAGGATAGCATCATGCACTTTTTATTCTGTAATATTAAAGGGGCGTGTTCCGATCATCTTTGGGACCCCCTGATTTACCCGGAAGTAGTATCGATTTTGATATCAGATGAAAGGCCGTATTTTTCTCATTGTCGTCCTGAAATTTGAGCCCTCGAATCAATTTCATTCCCAAGATATAAACAAAAAACCGCCGTTTTAGTGGTTAACCACTTTATTAGCACAGTATTGAATAGGGCTTTGCAACATGCATTATTGCGTCTACCATCAAAACCGCAAGTTTGTTTCCCACGGTACTTGATGGGGTGTATGTGCAAGTGCCAGGCGCTCATATCAAGTAGAGAACACAATACACATAAATCGGAACAACCACCTTTAAGAAATATGAATTAGCTTGTGGGAACAGATTTTTTAAAGAACCCCACAGGGTGTGTAAAAGTCCCCTGACACAGGGGCAATGCCAGGGTAAAATCATAGGAGGGGGAAAAATCATAGGAAGGGCTAAATATTACATGATTACCTCATAGGTAAAAAAACCCTAATTTTTACACAATTTATTGCTTAAACCCCCCTTGTTTTAGAAACACTCAGGTGGCCGCCCCCCTTGCCACCCCCTGGTGCCGCCCTTGACAAGGCATATAGTTTCCCTCCTCATCTCTCCCCATCTTTTTCATGCACACACATACACACATGCACGCACACACTGACACACACACACACACTGACATCCATTTGTAATTTGAGATGTTAGTGACAATATACCTTCATTCGAGCTCTTCAAGCATGTTGTACCGGTTTCTCTATAGTCATCTTCAAATTCAGTGGAGTCATAGTCAGATTGTGACTGAAAGAGGTCATCTGATTTCAGCACAGACACTGTTCCACAGCAAGCAGAGGCCATACTATACCTGCAAGCATAGCAAGATGTCAGATACTTACAATGCAAGCATAGCAAGATGTCAGATACTTACAATGCAAGAATAGCAAATGTCAGATACTACAATGCAAGCATAGCAAGATATCAGATACTTACAATGCAAGCATAGCAAGATGTCAGATACTTACAATGCAAGCATAGCAAGATGTCAGATACTTACAATGTAAGCATAGCAAGATGTCAGATACTTCCAATGCAAGCCTAGATAAAGATATCAGAAACTTACAATGCAAGCATAGCAAGTATCAGATACATTTACAATGCAAGAGATAATAGCAAAATGTAGCTATTACATGTAAATGCAAGCATAGCAAGATGTCAGATATTTACAATACCAAGATGTCAGACACATACAATTTAAGTTCATATCAATAGCTGTTTTTAGTAAAGTGCTAGCTTGGATCTGAACCCCTAATATAGTTTGGCAATACACCAAAGTATCCAAAGTACATGTGTACATGATACGCTGATGACTATTCACCAGACCCCCTCAGAGATCACAAAAATCACAACAAGTGAGATCACAAAAATCAACAAGAAGTGATTGGGCTCATTAATAAAACAACAAGGACACCCATAATTAAGATCATCGATGAAACCTTGAATTTACATGTGGCTGATATGTGCTCCAATTTTACAGTGACTGTCAAAACTCTCTCTCTGATAATCCAAAAGAGACATGCTAAAAATTCAAAATTATATAATATTGTACAGAATTGGAAATGATATGCTTACCGCTACTTATTTCATCAACAGATTTACATCGATTACAAAAGGTTATATTTCAGACAGGTCTGTGGTCAGATAAGTTTCGCGAATGGTTACGCCCCTCCCGAGGTGATACACCTACTACGAGCACAGATCTGCCACTAAGCTTGGCTCACTCCGCCTGCAAAAAGCGTACCCAGGATAGTGTATACTTCAGCAGACTCTACAATCAAAAAGTGTAAATTACTTGCAATATGCAACACTGCATTCCAGCCCAACACCCACAACCCTCCCAACACCCCCTCCCCCTCCACAACATCCCTCCCTCCACCAAACACCCCTCCCCTCCACAAACACCCTTCCCCACACACCCAATCCATCCAATACACCTTCCCTCCCCAACACCTCTCCCTCCCACCACCCTACCCCTTCACCAACATTCTTCCCTCTACACCCTTCCCCCTCCCAACACCCTTCCCCTCCCCAACACCTCCCTACCCAACACCCCACCCCTCAAAACCAACCCCGCCCCCTCTCCAACACTCCACCCCTCCCCAAAACCCCTCCTCCAACACCCCCTCCACAACACCCCTCCCCAACACCCCATCCCGCCCCAGACCCTCTACCCCTCCCCAACACCTCTCCCCTCCCAAACCCTAAACCTCCAAACACAACTATTTTTTGCCCTTACACCCCTCCCCAAAAACCTCCTTCCCCAACACCCACGCCACAACAACCCTCCCCAACACCCCATCCCCTCCAATACCCCTCTCCCTCCCCAACACCTCTCCCTCAACCAACCACCCTAATCCCTCCCCAACACCCTTCCCCTCCACAACATCCTTACCCATCACCCAACACCCTTCCCCCTCCCAACACCCCTCCCCAACACCCCTCCCCCTACCCCCCACCCCTCGGAACCACCCACCCTCCCAACAACCCTCCCCAACACACACCCTTAAACCCCACTCCAACCCCAACCGCAAAACACCCCACCACAACACACCACCACCCTCAACACCCCACAATGCCCTGTAACACCCCACCCTCTCCCAAATACCCTACAATACCCCACCCATATGCAACACCCCACCCACTCTCAACAACCCACCAACACATACACCCGGCCCCACACCCCGCCCCGGCCACAAGCACGCGGCCCGCCCCAACACCCCGCACCAACACCCCGCCCCACACACCACCGCCCCAACACCCACCCAGCCCCAACACGACCCCGCCCCAACACCCACCCCCGCCCAACCCAGACGCCACAACAACACCCACGCGCCAACACCCACCCACCCAACACCACACACCCCGCCCCGAGGAAACGCGTCTCCGCCCCAACCCCTCCCCCCGCCAACAACACACCCTGCCAAACAACCACCCCCCTCCACACAACCCCACCCCATCCCAAAAAACCCACCCCTCCCAAAACCCATTCCCCACCAAACACCCCATCCACTCACCAACACCCCTACCTCCCCACATCCTACCCCTCCCAAACCCCAACCCTCCCAAACACCCCACCCTAAACTTAGTTTAAGATATTTAGGAATCTAGCCAAAAATTTTTGAAGGTCAAAGGCGCATCCAAATTCACTATACTTAATATAGTTACATTTTAAATACTTTTATGTTAGGGAAATGAGTTTGCATTTGAACTTTGCCAATTTTGAATAGTTTGTTATAAAGCATCTTGGACATTTGTATTAGACACTTTACTAGTTACCTTTTGCTAAGGCCTAATTGGAAATTAAACTCATAGGAAGTAGTGGTTCCTAAAATCTGGCAAAGACTTGTTTTGACAATTTATACAATTTTACAAAACTTGAGTAATTGTTTTTTTAAATTGTGAAAATTTGGATTTCAAAAAATCTGAAATCAGCTGATTGCTGAATTCCATGAAATTTCATGCCTGTTACAGGAAGCAGTCAAAACCATTTAATTAAAGTTGATTTGAAGATAACTTCTCACTAAATCTAAGTAAACTCAAGGTGGGTTGTTTTTACATAATATCGTCGTGGGTTATAAAGTGTCGATCAGCATAAATGCTATCTGAGAAAACGGCGTTGAAAGTTGGAGTTACTTATGAATGCGTGTAATTAAATGAAATAAAAACGGATATGGCTATTGTAAGTGGTGTATGATAAGACATGAATGGTTAATAAGTGACGGACAGATTTAAATACAGAAACAAACTGTTATTCCTATTCACAAAAGGGCCACTGAAAGTGATTAGGACTGTTTGTCAAAACCCAAGTTTGATGCGCGTGTTCTAAGGAGTAGAATCTATTCGACTGCATGAAACCCGTTGAGTTTATGTTGGATCGTGAGATTACTATAGCTACGGGTGTTTTACTATTTAAATATGATGATGTCCGATGATGCCCACGATGATAAGAATAACGATGGCGGTGATGTGGTGGCAATAACGATGAAATAAGGGAACATCGAGCTTGAGACGGACAATGTGCTACTGATCGATGATGATGCACGATGATGATGATGATGATGATGATGATGGATGACCACGCCGACGACGATGACGAGTCTATTGATTGTGTTTATGTACAAACAGTGCCATTTGTATACAAACGACTTGCATAAGCGTTACATGGGAAACATTCACTGTGCATTATGTTCGTTTAAATATAGCCAGATGAACGATGACCAAAGAATTCAGAAAAATTAAACCTCTTCAAATTGGCTTCTTAAAATTAATATCTTTAATTAGTAGGCATATGTTTTAACTTCACTTTGCAGAAAAAAAACCCATACATTTCAGGTGTAAATACGTTAGAAGGAACACACACATCGCAGTGCATGTTATATAAAAATTAATAAATAGTCTGCATGTTGCAACACACAATAAATATTGGTTAGAACTGTTCAAAAATTGAGCTCAGAAAATATTTAAAATGTAACTGGACGTTTCATAACTGAAAAGGTTTTGGAGGATAAAAGTGGTCTATTCAACTTTATAACAACCATATTTTTCTCGTTTTCTTAAATGTCAAATTACATATATAGTTCCCATCTTTTAAAGTAATGTACACGCTTAAAATATATACCAAACTTGAAACGAATTAACAGTTAAATGGGTAATATACTCAATAGTAAAATGTAACATAATCTAACAATTTAGAGGGCCCTAACGCTTGTAGAAACAACTTCCCAAAGAAAATAGCAATTTGTTCCTAAGAGGCAAGTTTTTTAAATGATGTATTAGTAATTATTTAGTTTGCAGAATATCCAAGTTAACATCAAAGAAAATGAAACTTTTACAATATGTTTACCAATTTTATTTTGCAACACGGTTTACCTAGGAGTGGGGTGGTAAACACCCCGAGAATTTATTACTATAAAGCAATAGCTGATTTTGATGTTGGTACCAGTTGATAGCTTTGGTCCTCCGTTTTCTTTTGCTTCCACCATAACTTAGTATGGCGTCACAATGACGTCAAAGTTCACAAGTTGGCAAAATTGGTCATTTCCACAGCCACACATCAGAGTATAAAATGAAAAAAATGAAATTTTGCATTAAAAAGGTAGGAATATTGCTTTTATGCGGGTTTTGGCGCCAATGATATAATGACTGATCAACATATATTTTAGAACCATACAGTGCACATGTGAAAACAAATGAACACTAATAACTAAGGGTAATGCAGTATCTATTTATAGGCGTATAATGTGCCCGAGGTCGAAAAATACATATGGAGCCCATTATTTTTTATTTTTTTCCGCCCGAGGATACATTATGAAGCCATATAGATGATTACTACAAAACCTTTATTCATCTATTAACTAAAACAACTTGATCTTATTTTGTTTGTTTGTTTGGGATAGGGTTAAGGTAATATGCCTAATTTATGGGTATTTTGTGCTATGACTGAAAATAAATGTATAGAAAATGCATAGCGGCCTCATTATTGCAGAATAATGGGCAGTAAACGACAATCAGAGATGCTGCATTTTCAATTAATGGTAGTAGAGGTAAGATAACCACTCCCCACCAATCGACTTCGACGCTAAACCCGGTGACGGTGCTACCTTTCACATTTTGTCCGCCAAATGAGCAGAAGTATGTGAAAATAATTATATGGAAGACTTAGCGAAAGTTTTTAACGTTTTTTGGCACGGGAGGGGGAAAATGTACCTGGGTTTGTAACTCCTACCCTGTGGTATACGAGGGTTAATGTCCCTATGCCCTAAAAGTGATTAATTGGTTTATGGGGTACAAAGTTTAAAAACTACAAAACATTCCGGATAATTTCACGACGCACAGACCCTAGCGTTTCATTAGTACAAGTAACATAATTAAAACACAAAAATTAAAATGTATAATAACATGACTAATCCCTCATGAAGAAGGTAAATTTCACCGATTGCCTTAAGTTTTGATAGACCTATTATCGGTTTTGATCACTGAAGCAGCAATTTTTGTACCAGCGAATACGTAGTCGTTCGCAAAATTATCTGTGGCTTGAGATATTTGGACACGCGAAGCTATCGAATAAGTTATTCGCATTGTTGTGAAAACCCTTTTATACAAATGGGTCTTATCGACTGCGGCTATTTTTGGTTAGGAGATGTAATTTCACTTTATATTTTTGGGATAAAATTAAAAAAAAAAAAAAAAAAAAAAAAAAAAAAAAAAAACCTCAATTTGACCAAAAAATCAGATTCGACACTATGTCGTTGGACCACGACGATATAAACTACAAGACTGGGGAGTGATAGAATAGAAAATAAAACTAACTCTCAAACATGTATTATTTTTGTAAAGAGTTAGTGGTGTTTCATTTCTTCAAGTTGTTTAAAACATGCTTGTTTGATTGTTTGTTCTTCTGGAAAGAATTTTCAGTGTTACAGAGTAATATCCTAATTTGAACAAAGGACCTTACCAATTTCAAAATACTCGTTTTGAAAATTCCCGAAAGTTTCCTAAAATTCCCCTAAAATCCTGTAATCCCAAATTTCCATGGAAATTTACCGCTCTGAAAAATTTCCCGGGAAATTTTGCAACCCTACCCTTCCCCCAAACACCTCACCACCCCTCCCCCAACACCCCACATTTAGAATCTGGTAGTTATGCACAAAAAGCAGTATAGGCAAAACGTAAAAGTTTACACACATGTGTGGACTCATACAAACCCCATTTATTATTAGGTACTGAGTCATGGCTGGATGACACAATTATCCAACAATGAAGTGTTTCCAGTGAAGTTCAGGCCTTTCGTTAAAGACAGGAAAGACCAGTGCAGGTGATGGAGTATTGTGGCCCTCGTGAGACATCATAGGCACCACCAAGTTGACCTAGGACACAGAGATTGTGAGATCTGTGGTACAAATACACCTAACTGGTGCTAAGAACATAATGATTGTGCTTTCCTACAGACCACAAAGTTTGGATGACCCATCTTATCTCGAGAAGCTAAGGCTGTCACTGGCGAGAATAAATACCAGCAATGGCACTGTCATAGGCCTGGGTGGAGACTTCAACCTTGGAGACATCAACCGGAACAACTGTTCAGTTCCACCAGGGTCGAAGAAAATATCACTCTGTGAATTACTGATTGATATAGCTAATCAGTTCAACCTAGACCAGATGGTGAAAGAACCCACAAGAGAAAACAGAATATTAGATCTTTTCTTCACATCCAATCAAACTCTAGTCATCAGCTCTACTGTTATACCTGGAGTAAGCGACCACGATGGTATTGCAATGATCGATATGCTCACTAAACCAAAGTACAACAAACACAAACCAAGAAAGCTATATCAGTACCAGAAAGCTAACCTGAGTGGCTTGAAGGAGAGTGTCACCAAACTTAGCCAACAGATTGTTTCCAACACAGATACTACTGTGGAAAGTGATTGGGTTGAATTCCGTGACGGGGTATTCCAGTGTATGGATTCAAATATCCCTTCAAAACTGTCAACTAAAAGGAACGAAACCCCCTGGATAACGCAGAACATCAAGCGCCAGTATAGAAGGAAACAAAGAGCTTTCAACCATGCCAGAACTACTGGCAGAGATGACGACTTACAAAAATTTCATTCGATCAGGAAGCAAACCCAGAAAGCCTCGAGGCGTTCGTACTGGAAATGGATACGCTCTAGATGTGTTTACAATTCTGGAGTTTTGTTAAACAATTAAGACAGGACAACATGGGCATTCCGGCTCTCAGAAAACAGGGTCAACTTGTTTCAGATGATATCGGCAAGGCCGAAATATTAAATGATCAGTTTGCGGCCGTTTTCACAACAGAAAAGCCTATGGACAATTTGCCTAGCTTCACAAAGTCTTACCCTATCATGCCTGATATTCAAATCTCCTTGGACGGAGTCGTCAAGTTATTAAATGAATTACAGGAGAATAAAGTACCAGGTCCAGATAGGATACCAGCTAAGATTTTAAAAATGTGTGCAGAGGAAATTGCTCCAGCCTTAACTCATATATTCAACAAAAGTATGCATACAGGAGAACTGCCTAGAGACTGGCTGACAGCCAATATTTCGCCCATCCACAAAAAAGGTGATAGAGCAGACGCATCTAACTATAGACCAGTATCATTGACGCCGATTTGTTGCAAAACGTTCGAACACATATTACATAGCAGTATCATGCGCCATTTTGTCAAGCATAAAATACTAACTCATCGTCAACATGGCTTCCGTTCCAAACACTCATGTGAGTGAGTGAGTCCCAGCTAATCCTAACCATACATGACCTGGCTAAATTAGTATAGGATAGTGTGTCATTTGTTGGCTTTTTTGCTACAATTGGAATTTTTGGTCTTAACATGTAGATAATGGTCCCAGGAATCCAAATCAAATTGTTACCAATTTTTTATCCCTTCCGTTTGGCGGCCATCTTGGATTTCAAAATGGGCGCCATTTTCAACATATTTTGCTCTATATCTGGACTTCTGAGCAAGAAGGTTCAAATTGGTGGCAATACCTATGCTTAAGATGTCAAGGAATACAATTATCACATTCAGAAAGTCGCAGATTGTTTCCTTCAGGCGGACATCTTGTATTTCAAAATGGCCGCCATTTTCAACATATTTTGCTCTATATCTGCACTCCTGAGCAACATAGAAGGCTCAAGTTGGCGGCAATACCCATGTTTGTGATGTCAAGGAACACAAATATTACATCCGAAAAGTCACAGATTGTTTCCTTCCGGCGGCCATCTTGAATTTCCAAATGGCCGCCATTTTCAATATATACTTCGCCCAATATCTGGACTTCTGAGCAACATAAATGGCCCCATTTGGTAGCAATACCCATGTTTGGGATGTCAAGGAACGCAATTATTACATTCAGAAAGTCATAGATTGTTTTCTTCAGGTGGCCATCTTGAATTTCAAAATGGATGCCATTTTTAATATATACAGTAATTTGCTGCTACCATCCAGATGAAACTGGCTCTCACTTTTACCATGGACTGTCCACTGCCACCGGTGCAGTTCCAGCCCATAATCTTCTGTGCATCCCTGGAGATTGTGGTGCTCGACTTGGGCCTGGGAGGTGGGGTGTGTGTGAGGGAATTGGTGAAACGGTTTAGCCTTGTTGCCACTGGCAACAAAATCCAAAATCCAGCAAGAAGACTGTGGACATACCGTTGCCCAAATGGAGAACTTGTCCAGCTGGACTACATTCTGGTCAGAGAGGGTGGATTAACATAATTAAGAACTCAAGAGCCTACAATACTTTTGAAGCTGTTAAGTCTGCTCATAGAATTGTCTCTTGCAGGAGCAGGCTAAGTTACTGTCAGAGTAAACCCCCTCCTAGAGATCCCATGAAAACAATTGATTGGAGAGAGGTAGTGGGAGATACAAAGCTCTGTGAGCAGTATACTGTAGCAGTACATAACAGATTCAACACTCTTCTTGATGAGCTCGAAGATTATATAAAATATAAAATTGCACTGGAGATACTACCTAGAAGAAAGCCAGAGAAAAACTGTAGTCTGTAGCCAAGAAGCATCATACTAAATCTACCAGAAGCTCCAAGCAGAACCTTGATGCCACTAAGGCTGTACTTGATGATGCTTACACGGTGGTCCTTGAGGAGCATGTTAAATCCAAGGCTGAAGCACTTGACACCCTACATCTCAAATACAAGAATGCTACTGCCTGGGAGGCACTGAGGGAGCTGACTGATAAGAAAGCTACCCCATCTATAATAATCAAACTTGAAACAACTGAAGAGTGCCTTAACACATGGTTTCATCACTTAAGTTCTCTACTTGGCAAACCAATTCAGAATAACACTAACCTTGATGAACCTTTCTTCAATCTCAATATAGCAGACGCCCTTTCTATCAAGACTGGACCTTTCACTATAGAGGAGCTTCTGATCTGCCTGATGAAACTGAACAACACCAAGACGCCTGGTCTTTGCAACATTCCTGCAGTAATCTGGAAGATTCCACTTTTTCATGATCAACTGTTGGAATTTTCTAATGACACCTACATGGGAAACAAACCAGCTGCTTTATTATATAAACATGTTCATCACTCCTCTACCAAGAAAGGTGACCTCCAACAACCCCAAAACTACAGAGGATTCACACTGTCACCACTGGCCTCTTAGATCTACAACTCAATGCTGCTCAATAGAATCGTTTCTCCCATAGATCCCATTCTCAGACGAAACAAGAATGGTTTTCGTAAAGGCAGATCAACACTACCTCAGATACTTGCCCTCAGAAGAATCATAGAAGAGTTGAGAATTTCAAAGAGAAAGGCTTCAATTGTGTCTGTAGACTTTTCCAAGGCTTTTGACAGTGTCAACAGAGATGTAATGCTGCATATTCTTACCAACTATGGTGTCCCAGACGAGACTGTCAAAGCAATTGCCATCATGTATGATAACCCATCTAGCTTTGTGCAGACAATGGATGGGCCCACAAAGGAGTTCCTAACAACTGCTGGAATCCTCCAAGGAGATACTCTTGCTCCCTATCTCTGATCTTTGTAATCGTGGTTGATTACATCCTCAGATAGTCTTGACATCATGAATGACAAGGGACTCACCATCAAACCCAAGCGTTCTAGACGTCACCAAAGTAAGCATCTCACAGACCTTGACTATGCAGATGAGCTAGCTCTAACAGCCGATCTGATATGTGGTGCACAAGATCTACTAACATTACTTGAGAATGCTGCAGACAAAGTCGGCCTAAATCTAAATGCCAAGAAGACGGAATATATGCCATTTAATGAGGAAGATAATCATCAACCTATCTGCACTACAGACGGTACCCAACCCAAGAGCTAGGGACCTAAAGTACCTGGGGTCCTATGTTGCTGACAGCAAGAAAGACTTTCTGTCCTGCAAAGGACAAGTTTGGAATGCCTGCAATAAACTACACCACCTATGGCAATCTGGTATCTCCAATTCAACCAAGCTGAAGTACAATAGAGCCTGTGAAGAGAGTATCCTGTTATATGGATCTGAGACTTGGACTATGAAGAAAGAGCTACAGGATAAACTGGATGGCACCTACACTAGGCTTCTTATGCGAGTACAAAACATATCCTGGTGTGAGCACATAACCAAAGCACAGAAATGTGGAGATATCCCTCCAATCTCATCTTCTGTTGCCCAACGCCGAGCACGATTTACCGGTCACTGTTATCATGCGATTGATCAGTAGTCTTGGACATCACATGTTGGAGGTTACCATGCCCAAACTGGGGTTGACGCCCCTTTAACTACATTGATGTGATTGCTCGAGACATGCAGCAGGATCCATGTGACATCCCCAACTTAATGACGGACAGGGACATTTGGTGCTACATGGTGAACACCATCTCGGCTGCGGCCGCTAGATAGATAGTAGTGGATATTGGTTTCAATACATGAAATTGCACTGGAACATATGGACAGCAATAACATTGAAAC